>CM041790.1:26713156-26965656 GCA_023375725.1 Nephotettix cincticeps | reverse complement strand
AGTCCTTTGAATTAAGTTTAAATACTCATTCATCAGAAAAAATTACTTATTATCCTAACCCTTTCAGATCTATGCATTTTTCATACTATTATTTTATTAATTTCATTATTGTTCATGTTGTTAAAAATTACTTAACACCTCAAGTATAATTAGTTTACTTAACACCAAATAAACACTACAAGTTTATAAACATGCTCCTCTCGTTAACCATTACTAAATTGTAAAAAACTGAAACCAGGTCTCTACTGCAATTCCAGTTAAGCCTGCGAATACCATTAACTGCCATCCAAGCCGGTCACTGTTTATTTTATGTGTACCCTCCCACCACTATACCACACATTTTCAGCCAAATTGGGATTGCTCATGGTCAGTATTCAAATCTGAGTTCCAACCCTTGGCTCCCAATGTTTTTACTGGTCAGTAAACCCAGTAACCACCTGGACCACCAGAACACTGTCAGACAAAGCTCTTAATTGACTATAAAGCATACTCTAGTGGCAAAACAGCGAACTCAATGAGATATTTCCAGTATCAGCAACTCCTAGGGGGCAGCTCGGTAGGCAACGGCAGACGACAACAACTAACAATTTCACTAAATTGTCAATAGATGCCACTACTTTCCAATTGACTTTTCAGAATGGAAATTAATGATGATATAGTGGTTCATAGCACTGGAAGTGTTTATAAAATTACAGTTAATCAGTTGAAATAATATTAACATTCTAATATTTATTAGAAAATATGTTTTATTGATGTTCTACGGCTAAAGAGTGCGTTTGGTCACAGGGCGTCGTCGCCACTGGCTCAGCTGTACTCTACATCCACCATGGAGCACCACCACTTTGACCAGTGTCTCATGATCCTCAACAGCCAGGTCAGCAATGTTTGAATATTAATTATTGTATTCTTTAACACTTAACAGCAATTGTACATCACAAAGATTCAAGGGAAAAGTATCCTTAAACGTAAGGTTGAGTCAAATGGTGGTGGTTAGTGGTAATTTGGGAACAAGATATGTATGGTGTATTAAGGTGTTATAACGGATCTGTTTTTTTCAATCTACTATGCATGAAAAATTCTCAGTAACCTGAAGTTTTGCTTAAGAGTACATTGCCTCTTGCTGAGGTGTTTTGTACCAGAAACCCTTGAACCTGGTGTCCTTTGAAAGGGAATTATAATGTCTAGAGATCCATCTGAATATTTTATTTTCCATTGACACATTATAAACTATTGTTAAAAAATCAGCTCCTAAAATATTATGAACACTTTCCATGTATGTAATAAAGATGGGTAATGTACTGCAGGTTATAGTTTTTTTTTGCATGACCGAGGTGATGTGTGTGTTGACACAAAGTGTTATACAACCAAGTCCGGTTTATCCAGATTAATGTGGTGTAGTCCAGATCCAGATAGCCAAAAATCCAGATGATCTGAAACTATACTGTAAATATACATTATAGACATCCATGTTGTCTAGACAACGATCGTCATACTATTATTTTATTAATTTCATTATTGTTCATGTTGTTAAAAATTACTTAACACCTCAAGTATAATTAGTTTACTTAACACCAAATAAACACTACAAGTTTATAAACATGCTCCTCTCGTTAACCATTACTAAATTGTAAAAAACTGAAACCAGGTCTCTACCAGCTCGGTAGGCAACGGCAGACGACAACAACTAACAATTTCACTAAATTGTCGATAGATGCCACTACTTTCCAATTGACTTTTCAGAATGGAAATTAATGATGATATATTGGTTCATAGCACTGGAAGTGTTATAAAATTACAGTTAATCAGTTGAAATAATATTAACATTCTAATATTTATTAGAAAATATGTTTTATTGATGTTCTACGGCTAAAGAGTGCGTTTGGTCACAGGGCGTCGTCGCCACTGGCTCAGCTGTACTCTACATCCACCATGGAGCACCACCACTTTGACCAGTGTCTCATGATCCTCAACAGCCAGGTCAGCAATGTTTGAATATTAATTATTGTATTCTTTAACACTTAACAGCAATTGTACATCACAAAGATTCAAGGGAAAAATATCCTTAAACGTAAGGTTGAGTCAAATGGTGGTGGTTAGTGGTAATTTGGGAACAGGATATGTATGGTGTATTAAGGTGTTATAACGGATCTGTTTTTTTCAATCTACTATGCATGAAAAATTCTCAGTAACCTGAAGTTTTGCTTAAGAGTACATTGCCTCTTCACTTGCTGAGGTGTTTTGTACCAGAAAACCTTGAACCTGGTGTCCTTTGAAAGTGAATTATAATGTCTAGAGATCCATCTGAATATTTTATTTTCCATTGACACATTATAAACTATTGTTAAAAAATCAGCTCCTAAAAATATTATGAACACTTTCCATGTATGTAATAAAGATGGGTAATGTACTGCAGGTTATAGTTTTTTTTTGCATGACCGAGGTGATGTGTGTGTTGACACAAAGTGTTATACAACCAAGTCCGGTTTATCCAGATTAATGTGGTGTAGTCCCGATCCAGATAGTCAAAAATCCAGATGATCTGAAACTATACTGAAAATATACATTATAGACATCCATGTTGTCTAGACAACGATCGTCAATAGCACCTGCAATATTAGTGCAGCAGACTGCCTATAACCTTTAAAAACATAGCTGCAATATATAGCAAGTATTCAACGTGTTAAAATTTTGTTTTTTATTTTATTAAAAGTTATTATTGTTAGTTTTAGGTAGGAAATAAAATGCTTTTATGACGTTAAAACAACCTTCTTCCTTTTACAACCACACTCATGACCACAGATTTAGTATGCACTTTGACTGTAAAAATAATTCCGAAACCAACAATCAGTTTCTACTGATCTGCCCCTGCTCACAGGCTATGCCTATGCGGGGACATTTCGTATCAACTGTTAATATACAATGTAAAATTGTAATGTTTGTTTGTAAAGTGAATAAATTTCAATTTCAATTGTACATCTAACCTTAAACACCTATATTTTGACAGTTCAGTATTGAAATGTCAAATAGTAACTGCTTGCACATCCGGATGATTCGGATGCGCAAGTATTACTGTATATGCTTTACTGTATTTATTTTGAAATCCTCTTACCTATGTAGGAAGGTAAGGGATAGTAATCCAGTGTACCTCGATAATGGTCAGATAAAGCACACAGTCCAGGTAGCAAAATCTGTTTATCAGTTTATGTAAGGATAAAGAAAAAGCTCCATTAACAAATGGAGTTTCTGCCAGTTCCCCACCAAATTGTTGAAAGTTATCGATGATTTTAGTTGGTTAGTTTTTAAGTTATAATGACTGTCAATTTTCATGACAGGGCAACCAAATTCTGGGTAACCTGTCACCGGAAGAGTACTCCAGGGTCATCAAGGTGCTGGAGGATGCCATCCTGTCCACAGATCTTGCTGTCTACTTCAGGTACATTGAAACCTTTCTTCCACCATGCATTGCGCCAATTTGTACATCTACTGTCACTGTAAAATTCTAACAGTAACAGTACTTTTTAAATTAAATTTACTATAATTATTGGAATCAAATAAATGTTGTCCTTAGAATAAATTATCTTATATTTTTACACAATTCACATTAAAAAAAACACATTTAGTCATGAGACCCAAAACATAAAACATGCACTCTATGGGCTGGCCGTACCAAAAAAAAACTAGACCTGAGAACAATAACAACAAAATACAACACCATGAATTTATATACACAAATAGGATTCAAAGCACTAATTGTTTTCCATGCCAGTTGATTTAAAAAACTTTTGATGGGAGCAATCCGGTCTAGATACTTGTTTTTCTTTAATTATATATCAAATTTAAGAAACCTTTTTATTCATTTGGTTTAGCCCAATAACAGTTAACCCTTAAGTCACTCATCTACTACAAATTGGATTCAAAGTTTAAATGGTGGTTTAGGTACCAGCTGCTTGATCTGAATTTTTCCACAAAAATCCTGAATCATGACAATGTTTGTTGGGTTGATACTGAACCTAGTTCACTTTTTTCATTGAGCTATAACTGAGTCTCCTTGAAAATGAATCTGGTATTTTTCAGTAGCAAAGCTACAAGTCTTTGAATCAGTTTCCACTTATCACATTGATGAGTGTTATGTCACAGGAAGCGTGGTGCGTTCCTGTCGTTGGTGCAGTCGCGGGTGTACAACTGGCACCGAGAGGATCATCGTGAGCTTCTGAGAGGAATGACAATGACTGTGTGCGACCTGGCTGCCATCACCAAGCCCTGGCTCATTGAGAAGCGGGTTCGTACTCAGGCTGAACAAGCCTCATCAATATCTGAACTCCCACTAAAGTACATGTGAAATTACCTTTATTTCGGTTTTTATTAATGTAAAGCTGCTTTACATTACAAGCTTAAAATATCGGTTGGATAAGAGAAAAAAATCAAACAGTTTATCAATTGCAGTTTGGTTTGTAGTATTTCAGAATCTCATGGAACAAGTGTTTATATGGTCCACCTTTTTTTTTATTGGAAGGGGCGGATTACTCCCAAGGCACTTCAGCCATATCGGCTTTTCGCGCACCCCTGTTTGGCTTGCGGCATTATCACATAGCAAAAAGCCATTGGTGATTGGCGGGATTTGAACCCGGGACCTTGGGCACCAAAGCCACACCGCTCTACCCCTAGATCAGCGCGCTCCCTATGGTCCACCTTGTGATTCTTGTAGTCACTTCTTATGGCTATGCATTATCGACAAAGTCAAGTCTTCAACTCAACACCTTAACGGTTTCTTTTTATTGACCTTAACCTTCCCAGATATGCATTTTTTTCTTCATGTTTCTTATTCAATATGTTAATAAAAGTCAATTAAAGATTAAAAAAATTATCAAACATATTTTTAGTAGTATAATTTGAGTTTAAACAAACTAATTATAACACAGGTATAAACTAATTATTAGCAGTTTATAAAAACTTTCGTCAAACAGGTTATAAAGGAGTAACAGGTGTTATGGCCATTTCGGCATCACTGTGCCATCTTCAGACAAAAAAATGCTCGGTCATAAGGTGTCGTTAATACACAAAAATATTACATAAAACACACAACACACATGATAAAAATGAAAAAAAGGCCTATTCGGGAACACACATCTCGCACTTGAGCTAGGAGCTTACTGGAATCATCCTATGCTCGTCATGGGGGCAGCGTCGTTATCATTGACAACTGTAGTACTTTGCCCTCTTGGTCTTTGTCCCATTCTTTGATTTAAAATACTATTGAAAATGAAGTGTGATTTGAATTGTAATTTGTCACTTAAAATATGTTCACTATCGTAATTATTTAAATGGGCTTTGTAAATCTCAAATTCTTCCATTGTATCTAGTCTATTGCCTTTTGTACAGGTGTGAAGGATTTCCAATCCAGTGTTAAGATCATTCAACTCGCGAGTTTCCTCTATCAGGTGTTGGGCAAATGTTGATTTTTGTTTTTCAGCTTTCGGTTGCAAGGCCATCAGGCTGTGTGTAGTACTTCTCATTGGATACAAAGTAATTCTGCTTTAAAACCTATTTTAATAAAATTAATAACTCGTCTATGGTTTCAGGCAACATATTTGAGCTAGTGGTCAGATTATTTTTAACTATCTCGTTTGATCGACCGGCACATTTGTAAAAAGGTTGACAATATCGAAAGAAACTAATAAATCTTGCGTCCTAACATTCAAATGTTTTGTTTTATCTATAAAATCATATGTATTTTTCAAACTATTATCGTTGTTAAGTGTTATTTGATCCCTTAAGATTTTATTTTTGCATTCATGTTGCAGGTGGCAGACCTGGTTACCAGTGAGTTTTTTGAGCAAGGTGACATTGAACGGCAGGAGCTCAATATAACTCCCATTGTAAGTTAGCAATGGCAATGTAAACATTAGGCTCTACATACTTCTCTGGAATAATCTTTTTTCTACTATACAATTTTTGCCAAGGCACTAGAAATGTCAGTTTTGAGCTTCATACAATTAAATTTCAATATCATGTTGTGAATTTGTTTATCTTGAAAATTATTTAAAATGGCTTATGTAGAGTGTTTATAACAATTATTTGTAACCACCATCTTAGGAATTAAATCATTTTACGAAGTATTGATGGTAGTACTATATTTATTTGAACTTACAGTATATTCCGTAGATTATGAACGTGGCGATTTTTTTGTTCAAGGACATCATGAACAGAGAGAAGGAAGACCAGCTACCTCTGATGCAGGTCGGCTTCATTGACTCCATCTGCCTTCCCATTTATCAGGTAGGTTCAAATCTTGTTTTTACCTTATTTAATTGTCATTAAGCTAACCAAACACAGCACATTCACTTCATACAATTTTCATATTGTTGCCTTTTAACTAAAAATAATATCCACACATTTCTCTTTGATTCATATTCAGAGGTTTGTCAAAAGGGTCTTAAAGGTAATTTTCCTTAGTTCGAAAATAATTCTTCAATACAATGTATTATCTGTATAAGAAAGGCTTCACTGTACATTTTTTTAAGATGTTGTTAATCTGTACATTAAGTGTACAAATTATCTAGTTAGTTATTTGTACAGAATATTATTTGTTTGATTCTGTATGTACAAAATGATGTATGTACTTCTCATTACTACTCATTAGTTTAAAAATAGGTTTAAGGTTCATTTGCATCGGTTAAAAATTGTTACGAAAATTGTTCCAAACGACACTAATACACACAAGTATTTAAACTCTAATAGAAAGTAATTAATGTTTAAAGCTAATATAGTGGGTTAAATACCCACAGTATGTAATCCTTTTTGTTGCTAAAGACATCTAGTTATCCACAATCCTCTAGTTATGGGATCATTTTCAGGCCCCAGTTAAGGATATATTAAGATTGTTATCTCTTCATGTTAAGATCGCTGTTGTTTTTAACTATACACGAATACGGACATTACGAAACACAATCATGAAAACACAAAAAATTGAAAACCGTTAATACTGAGGAACAGACAACGAGGCGTGAACTGGGCTGAAGAGAATATTAAAAGTTAATATGAAGTACTTCTTTCAGAATTGTCTTGTACCAGTTAGTAAAATGTTTGGTTTCTTGACAGGCGTTTGCGGATCTGAGTGACAAGCTACAACCGTTGTTGGACGGAGTGTTGGCCAACAAGCAGCAGTGGTTGACGATCGCGGCACAGCAGCAGACCAACCACGACAGGGAACACCAACACAGCTAGCTGGCTACGTCACCTGCAGGTGAGGCCTTGAAGCTCACACACAATCCCTAGATGGCTTCCTGATTCTTTTTTGTTATGAAATGTCCTTGCAGCTATGATTTCTCCTTGACTCTTCTGGGGATTATTCAACTTGAATTTAGACACCTAGTTTGATGTCCACTCTTGATGGAATTGTATTGGTCCCCAACCTTATTGAGTAACCCAGCATGGCAATCCCTTGGGATTTTAGTTGTTCTAAGATCCTTTCTGATTCCTAAATTTCTGTGACTCTACAAAAGAAAAATAATAATATAATAGTAATTAGTAACAGTACCTTATCATCCAATGCCAGAGCCTCCTAATATTCACCCAAAATGGCATTAGGACAACAACACCTGTGCTTACTAAATTATTTACTTGTTAAGGTCAATTGCTGGCTGTACCAAAATATGTTTGTTTCACAATCAAATTCCTTCCTGTGTTTTATTTGTCTCCATACCAACCAATTTTATTGTTCCTCGAAGAGTAACTTGCAAGTGAGCAATGCAATAATCCAACAAGACTTATTCCTGGTTCAAATTGGTGGTGAATGAACTTCCCTTAGATCCTTTTAAGTAAATTAAAATATAAAACAGCCATTTCAGATTTATTTTATCAAATAAAAATATTCTAACTCAAAATAAATTTATCACTCCACATAAGGAACTTTGTTCTTACATATTCTCTACATGTTTAAAAAACATCAGAATAAATCATGAAGAGTACAGTTTTTCATTAGATTAGATTAGATGAGATCATTGAAATGGCAACCATAATACAATGTAGGTATTTTAAGCTAAGTATAAATGAGGATTGAGTGTATAGTGATTGTGGCGCGATCTTGTAGTCATGTTACTGACTAAGGCCGACATGTTCCTTAGACAGGACTGTTAATTAATTAACCATTAAGTTAATTAAATTACCAAAAACCGATGACAACTAATGGACCTACAGTTTAACGTGGAATCACAACCACGACCTCTGAATTACGAATTGATCTAATTATGAGAATGGTCATTACTTTGTCCATACTACAGTACCGACTATTCCACCATATTCATTAAAAGAGGTTGTGTGCTGAATGCCTTTTTTCTGAATTTTTATGTATTGGTAACAATGTCACCATTTAATTCATTTTTCTCCTCCCAACTCCTCTTACTTCCTCTTTTGGAAGGATATGTTTAACAAAATATGAAGATCTTCAGATAATGGGGTGAAGTGTTGTTATGTAAGGTTAATTATTAAACCTTAAAGTGCTACTGAACTGAAACTCACTGTCCCTGCTCATTTAATGTCAAAAAATCAAAATATTATTTTCCCAATGTTCTTTTTGGATTTAGGTAGCATGAATGAAGTATAAAAGAGAGACTATTTTTAGGTAAAAAAAAGTATTTTTTGTCTGGATGAGCTATGTTAATAATAATTAGTTAATAAATCCTATTCAATAAAAACATTCACACAACTTACATTATTTACTACAAAAACACAATGAAAATAAACACATATCGATAAAAATGTCAATAAATAAAGTGAAAATGAAAACAGCTGGCCTTAGAGACTCAT
Source organism: Nephotettix cincticeps (assembly GCA_023375725.1). NCBI lineage: Eukaryota > Metazoa > Arthropoda > Insecta > Hemiptera > Cicadellidae > Nephotettix > Nephotettix cincticeps. Next base: position 26,956,851 of record CM041790.1, on the reverse strand, counting down.
GAGTTTACTCGATAAAAGCAGTACGGGAGCACACAAATACGGGCCTAAGTTGCCTAGCAACTAATTTCAGTCACTAAATATTACAACAAAGTCGCCATATTGGTTTTGTGAGTGTATAGAGGCTAAAGCAACATAACCTTGCACTCTTATCGGTTGTTACGTGAACTACAGCGCAGTACATGTGGCAAATTGATTGATCATGAATAAACTCATTTATCGCCTGTGATGCGAGAAATGTCATCAGCCGCCCGGTAAGGGTTAAGTTAAATACTATTAACACTATGTGTAATAATACTATGTGTACTGTTAATACTATGCGATATTGATTGTGATGTTTGTACTTTTATTTTGACAAATGATATTAACCCATGGATTTAAAAATGAAGAACATAATTCATTATATAAAATTCTGATGGGAAGTAGAAGTGGAGAACAAAATGTTGGGAATTTCTGAGATGGGAAATTGAGCATTTTTGATTATACATTCCCTATTAGATTTGAATAATAGTTTATAATGTGCTTTACAATTAATTTATAGTACCAAGAGACCGAGCTTTGCTTGGATAGAATAAAACATGTATTAGATAAGTTAATTTGCTAAATTAAAATACATTAATTATGTACTCAATGTACACACAGTTTGTATGGTTTAATAAAAACATTTCATTACGTTTCAATCGTTCTCATTTTATTTTTAATCCTTTAACCCTCGGAGTGGTAAAGACGCTGCAGCGTCTATTTATCGTGAATACCGCCACGGTGGCAGATGGAGGCATCTGTTGTCAGTTTAGTGAACTTGTTAGCCTACTTGACTGTGTTGCCCTCTGGGGGCAAGCAACCGAACTTGCTCTCGTAGTGCACTAGACTGCCACCGGTCATGTCTATGACCAAGTAAGCGCTTTCTGCTCCTATGTACTGAGTGGCTGAACCGGTTAACACGCTACGCTGACGAGCGTAACGTTCTAGCCATTCGGAAGTGCTAGGGTTCGAATCCCGACCATGAGCAAAATCCCAATTTGGCTTGAAAATGTGTAGTATAGGGGAGAGGGGTGCCCACCTTAAATAAATGGTGGCCGGCTTGGGTAGAAGTTGACGGCTTTTGTAGGCTTAATTGGGATTGCAGTGGACACCAGTTTTGCTTTTGTGGTTAATGGTTATAAGGGGGGCGGGGCATGTTTTATGCTTTTTTTGTTTAAACTTTGATATTTCAAGAAGATATTAGTACATATTTTTATGTTACAGTTAAGAGTAAAAACTTGCCATTTCTAGGGTTAAAATTATACTTGATCAATTTTAACTCTAAAAAAATTGTTTAAACTAAACCAAACTAAATTGAACTATTCGTCATAATTTTTAATCTAAAATTAAACCAAAATATAACTGTCCTTTAAAACTTTTCTTTCAAACTAAACTAAAAATAAAAAATTCTTAGTTTCATATGAAAATAAAAGCAACCTTATCAGCTGTTTTGGTTAACTGCACCTATAGAAAAAGGTCCTTAACGATAAAATTGATACTTTTAAGAGACACCAACAACATTGTATGGTTTATTGTTGTGCTAAAAACGGTTTATTGTTGCTTTTGCAGTCATTAGACCTGCTCTAATCGAAATTAGTTTTACAAGTTACAAGCTTTGCTATAAAAATAAAACCTACCTGAAAAAGCTCTTTAGGTTAACTGCAGCTACTAAAAAGTTCCATAACGATAACATGGATACTACGAAGGGCTGTAGGACGAAAACCGAATTTTACCCAGCCTAGAGACCTGCTCCAATTTATTTCTCGTGTCCAAATACCCTGTATTACACAAAAATCCTTGGCCAGAACAAAATTTTTCCCGGACAGTGCTTGTTTTAGACTATATAAGATTATTAGCTGTGGTATTTTAATTGTATAGACTGATAATTTGTTTTGGTAAACTAATATTTTGTACTTATAATAGGAAGTATAAACCTATTAACAACATTTTAGACAGAGGAAGAGTAGAGGTTATTCAGTCAAACCATTCGTTTAGCTATTTTTAGTCTTCTTAGCTTTCACCATGTGGCAGTGACTAAATAAAGTTTGATTCCTTAATAACGTTTCCTTTGTTATTTTCAGATGTCGGAGACAAGAAACCAAAATAGTGGACCACTCTATGTCTGCTGCTTTAATTAATTTAATATTTGTTTCTATTAATTATTTAAGACATGAAATTTGTGTTTGAATGTTGAAAAAAATTATGTTATATTGCCTAATGTTTAGGTAAAGTTATATATTATTGTACACTGGCAACAAAATTAGATATTAAAAATAGATGTAAATATATTTATCTCTCTGAAATTCTGGATATTTTTATTAATCCTGAAGAGATTTTTTTTATCATTCAATACTACTTTTTTGGCCACCCATTTATCACAAACTAATTTAAGATGCAAAGCACAATATTTTTTTAATACATTTTAACTTTCACTTTGTAGAAGTGTATAATGTTACCTTTCAATGACATGCTACTCATTTATAAAGGAAATTATTTTCACCTTGATACATTTAATTGTATTATTCTTAAGCTATGTATTTTAAATTGAAAGTATCATATAAAGTATATATTATTTATGAGAAGTTAAGCCTTTGAAACTTGTTAGAAAAATAATAATACGAAAATATATGTAATGTGTTTAGGCGTTTTAATATAATATAAATACCCCCGTCGCAGCAGACCTGCGTACTCAGCGAATTTCCAAGTCAATAATATAGTAAAAATAATATATTTTTATAAGTTTTATAAAAATCTGTCCATAAACGTGAGAATTATTAGTCTATTCGCCATAAGATTGACATGGGGAAGAGTGTGCAGGTTTGCTGCTGTGGGGAACACTGAAAGTAGGTGTTTCCTCCATAAATAATTTTTATTTTTAACATTTATATCAACTTTCATCAACATCTGTCCATAAATAAAGGAATTTGCCTATTCCCTATATTATTAACATGGGAAAAGAGTATGCAGGTTTGCTATCATGATAAACACATAAACTATGATTTTTAAGCATATTATGATACGGGTGGGTATCAACAACATGAAGGGTAATACCAAGTTTAATCCAAAAATATTGATTGATATGGGAAATATTAATTTTTTCTTATCCTCCATAAGATTAACATTGGAACCCCAAAATACAACGTACTGTGTTTAGATTTTTTAATATCTCGGTAACCGTTGGAGATAGAGAAAAGCTTTAAGAAACTTAATTGTGCAGTTTTTAAGCTGATCCTAATGGTGAAAGATAAAATTTTAAATTTTTAAAAATTACATGGGAAAATGCAAAAAACCCATTTTTGGGGTACAAAACCCCCCCAAACTACCCCTTCTGATTGACCGATATGTCTGGATTACGAACTCGTCCGAGCTATTGCAGGAATACACGTTTCTACCAAAGTTGGTTTCGATCGGACCACTTTTACGAGAGTTATCGTACTCACGGACACATGCAATATATATATATACAGTATGTATAAAAATTTTAACTTTAATTATTTTATATATAATTTTTAAGTTTCACCATGAGACCTACGGTAATAGCTTCTTCCCTATGGGAAATTTGCTACAAAACAATAATGCAGTTTTTAAATAGGTAAATATAATTGTTCTATTCAGCCGCACCACAAAATAAATGATGAAAACTCTCTTATGACAGTGGCATACATCTAAATTGCTCAATACACTATTCGAAGCACTTAAAGATATTGTTATTACTATTTGCAAATAATTTTATTTGTTGATTAATACATATGGTATATAAATATTAAATAAGAAAGATGAGGTAGATTATCTGCCTTAGCCATACACCTTGTGTGTTCACCATCCGGCACTGCTCGATATACAATCAGTGCAACATTGCAAGTTATCTCAGTCTACTTATCCCCTTTAGCCTCACCCACCAATAAGTAGCTGGTCTGTCTGAAATTTTTGTCTGTACAAACCATAAACAAAGAATACATAAAATGATTATATATATATATTATATATATATACATATATACCTATATATATTGCAATTGCAATAAATAATACTCTAAACATTTACATAATTTTAAATCCGGTAAAACCTCACTAACTCAACACTTTGTGGACCCAGAGGTTGTCAATTTCCGAGGTTTTAGCGAATTTCCCATAGGGAAGAAGCTATTACCGTAGGTCTCATGGCAAGAGTTAAGCCCGAGACCATGTTATTTTTTCTTCTTTAGGTGCCCAGAGACCAAAAACAATAGTCGTTAAAATTTATATATATATATATATATATATAGTAACAATTATAATAGTAGCCCTCCTTACCTTAAACAAGAAGATAAATATATATATATATATATATATATATATATATATATATATATATATATATATTTGTTACTAATGTAAAAAACATTTAAAAACACAGTACCCTTTTTTTATTGAAATTTATTAAACCGACATGTTTCGTACCCTAAGGACATTTTCATAAGTTCACTTAACTTAGTTTTTAAATGTTTTTTACATTAGTAACAATTATAATAGTAGCCCTCCTTACCTTAAACAAGAAGATAAATATATATATATATATATATATATATATATATATATATATATGTGTGTGTGTGTCTGTGAACACGATAACTCTCGTAAAAATGGTCCGATCGAGACCAAATTTGGTAGAGACGTGTATTCCTACAAATGCTCGGACGAGTTCGTAAACCAGACATATCGGTCAATGGGAACGGGTAGTTTGGGGGTGTTTTGTACCCCAAAATGGGGTTTGCGTTTTTCACATGTAATTTTTAAACATTTCTGATTTTATATTACACCATTGGAATCAGCTTAAAAAACTACACAATTAAGTTCCTTAAAGTTGTTCTCTATCTTCAACGGTTACCGAGATATAAAATAATCTAAACACAGTACGTTGTATTTTGAGGCTTGTAAAGTTGTTCTCTATCTTCAACGGTTACCGAGATATAAAATAATCTAAACACAGTACGTTGTATTTTGAGGCTCCAATGTTAATCTTATGGAGGATTAGGAAAAATTAATTTTTCACTTATTATCTAATATTTTTGGATGAAACTTGATATTTAGCTTCATGTGGTTGGGATCCATACATTACTGCTAAAAAATCATTGTTTATGTGTTTATCATGGCAGCAAACCTGCATACTCTTTTCCCATGTTAATCATATGGAGATTAGGCAAACCCCTTTATTTATGGACAGATGTTGATGAGAGTTGGTATAAATGTTAAAAATAAAATTTTTGATGGTATAAATGGCTACTTTCAGTGTTCCTCAAAGCAGAAAACCTACTCACTCTTTCCCATTTTAATCTTATGGAGAATAGGCAAAAAATTCTCATTCTTTATCAACAGATTTTGACCAAACTTGTCATATATTATTATTATATTATTGATTTGGAAATTCGCTGAGTACGCAGGTCTGCTGCGACGGGGGTATTTGAGTTATCCAGAACATTGCAATTATTCATGGGTTTTAATGATTTATACCTAACAGACTCAAGTTTCACATATAAATGAATAAATTTATTACAGTACAATAATTATTGTTATATTGTATGTATTGTTACATTCTGAGTAAACAATCTTTGAAGAAATGACCAACATTCAAAAGTAAAACCAATTGTTCTGAAAAAATGCTAAATTAAGATTTGTTAGCAAATTTCCCATAGGGAAGAAGCTATTACCGTAGGTCTCATGGCGAGACCTAAGCCCGGGACCATGTTATTTTTTCTTCTTTAGGTGCCCAGAGTCCAAAAAATAGTCGTTAAAATTTTTATATATACATATATATGTGTGTGTGTCTGTGAACACGATAACTCTCGTAAAAATGGTCCGATCGAGACCAAATTTGATGGAGACGTGTATTCCTACAAATGCTCGGACGAGTTCGTAAACCAGACATATCGGTCAATGGGAACGGGTAGTTTGGGGGGGTTTTGTACCCCAAAATGGGGTTTTTTGCGTTTTTCACATGTAATTTTTAAAAATTTATAATTTTATATTTCACCATTGGAATCAGCTTAAAAAACTACACAATTAAGTTCTTTAAAGTTTTTCTTTATCTCCAACGGTTACCGAGATATTAAAAAATCTAAACACAGTATGTTGTATTGAGGGGCTCCAATGTTAATCTTATGGAGGATAGGGAAAAATTAATATTTCCTATATTAATCAATATTTTTGGATAAAACTTGATATTTAGCTTCATGTGGTTGAGGTCTATCCATTTATGCTTAAAAATCATAGTTTATCTGTTTATCATGGCAGCAAACCTGCATACTCTTTTCCCATGTCAATGTTATGGAGAATAGGCAAATAATTCTCATGTTTATGGACAGATTTTTATAAAACTTGTCATATATTATTATTATTATTGTTATTGATTTGGAAATTCGCTGAGTACGCAGGTCTGCTACGACGGGGTATTTTTCTTTCCATGATGCGACGGTCTTCCACGAATAATTAAACAATAGGGAGCTATCCCAGGTCTTTGACCTTGAGACAGTCTAAAGGATAATAGATTGAAACTCTTATTTTTGTTCTGTCTGAAATCTTCAGTCAAGAAGATCCCGACACCAGATTCCCTTTAGTCTTCCGTGATAGATGCCTGGAAAATTAAATGCGAAAGGATCTTGAATGAATTTTCATGGCCATCGAGTCTAGTGTAGAATTTAATTAGTGTTCTTTAGCTTCTCTAACAAACAAGTTTCCGAATGAAGTCTTTATGAAGGGTCTTATACTGACAGCACTAGAAATTAAATAGAGTTTTGGACTGACAAATTTTTATTCTCTTCAAATGGGTTTATTTTACTGAGCCTAAGATCTGAATGCCACAGGTGCCCTAGTTTAAGGGAGGTTTTAAGAGGTAATTTTGAGGTTTTGTTAAGCAAACAAAAAAGTTGTTTTTATATTCAACTAAGGGCAGTCTTTTTCTTTTTGATGTGTCTTTAATGTCAAAGATGTTGTTTTTTTCACAGTTGCGCTATAGACATCTTTCCAAGTCTCATTTTTAAAAGCCTGCTAAAGTATTCAATATTTTGTTCCAAAAAATTGTGCTTTTTTTGTTTTATTGAATGTTTATTTTGGATTTTACAACTATTTTTATTAATTTTCATCACGGTCTGACAGATATGTTACAATGCCTTCAATTGAGATATTAAATGACTACGTTTTTAATTTAATAAAAAGGTTGTTGATGCATGTCTGTTTTGGAGTTAACAGTTATCCTTGTGAGAAATATCACAAAAATTTTTCATGCCATGGCTTTTAAACATGTCGTTAATCGAATCACGATTATGTTTTTCCTTCAAAACATCAATATTAATATCCCTTCTTTTATTATGTTTTTGAATCTTTTACTGAAAAAAAGTAATCAGATTGCTTAATCTATCTCTATACATAAAAAATGAATGTATGTATGTATGTCTTTCATGTGTTGCCAAACTACTCATCTGATTGCCAAGAAATTTTAGGAAGTTGCTCTATATGTGTCCGGGAAGGTTTTAGTGAAAATTTGTTTCGTAAATACCATAATATGGTGTTTTAAATTTCTAATGTTAACCTTATGGGGACTAAGTTTGTTTACAATTAAAACATATGATTTCTTAAACTACAGCTGTTGGTTTACTTTCCATGAGCAATATGCTTTACTATCCAATGCAGTCCAATGCATAAGTAACATGTGCTGTACAAAATGAACAGCTTCATTTATTCGCCACGTTAATAGTTTACGGTTTTTGGGAATAATGTATTTATATTATTTATTTTCTGTCTTATTAAAAGTCACGTGTTTATATTGGACAAATAAAAAATAATTATAATGTTTATACATATTATGTTTACTATAAACGGCTGTAGTATATCTTTGCTATCAAAGCCCGTATAACAGTTAGGTTTGGTTTGGGTTTAGGTTGGATTAGAAAATTGTGAATCAATCCACTCAGATTTATTTGTCTTGTGGGAATGTTGTGTCATATGTCTCATCATTTCAGTGTTTTAATAAACATGCCATGACCCAGAATATCTACACAAGGAAGCTATAATGCTACTCGACATGGCCAATCTCAAAGTTAACATGTATTTACTGTTAGGCTTTACGAAGTTCGCCGGGTCAGCTAGTCTATAAATATTTTTACATCAGATTTTGGAGACCTGTAAATGCCTATGACTACAAACTTAAATTTATTCATTATATAGCTAGATAATCAGAACTCAAATTGCTTTTCTTCTAAATGACTATCAATAAAATAACTGGACATAACCAGGGCCGGTGCAAGGCATTTTCACTGAACATGCGAGAGTCATTTTTGTCGCCCCCACCAAAAAAAATAATCTCTCCACTTTGGTATTACATATATAATTATATAAACTCCTAATTATAATCAAAAGTGAACACATTGTCAAATGTAAGTAATAATATAGTATTGAATAAAATTACAAAATTAAAGTAAAAGAATTATTTATTTATATCAAATGTAGGCCTTTTTTTACAATGAATAATGGTATCAAATGGAATATAAAGTTGGGACTGGGAGTTGAAAAATTTAAGCTCACATTTAAATATATATAACAATATTTATTTTTAACTTGTAACGTAACATCAGTACTTATCTTTATCACTAAAAATCAAAGACAAACATTTAAATGCCACCAGTTACTGGTAACGTCATGAAAATTGACATTGTGGTAACGTTTACGGTAACAAATCTTATAAAAACAAGGTAAACGTAAACATGTCCTACGGCAAAAATTACAAAGACAAATATAAATATCACCAGTTACTGGTAACGTCATGAAAATTGACTGTGTTAATGTTTACGGTAACAAAACCTTTAAAATTATTGAACATAATAAACGTAAACATGGCCTACGGCAAAAATTACAAAGACAAACATTTAAATATCACTAGTTACTGGTAACGTCATGAAAATTGACATTATGTTAACGTTTACGGTAACAAAACTTTTAAAAACATGTCCTTTGGCAAAAATTACAAAAAAATACTGCTAAATTTGAACTCTTCGTGCTTTGGTCTTGGTAAAGTCTCTCAAAACTAAATCTGTGTCCAGTGAATTGAGAACGTCGTTTTCAATTGCCAGTGTTGCCAATCCACTTAGGCGTTCTTGTGAAGTGCCTGAACGTAGGTAACTCTTGATTATTTTCAACTTCGAAATTCATCACTCTAACCTTAAGCCTTGCTCGTTTAAAAGAAATTCTTAACTGATTTGTAAAATTAGAAAAGGTTCAAAGTGTAATATGTGAGGCGTCAAAACTCAAAAATATAGTGTTTCTTCCACTTCCAAAAGAGAGGGCATGTCTTTAGGGTGGCAAGTTTTCTCTGAAACTAATGGGCGCTAATTTAGAAAGGATGGCGCCCTCTGCTGGCGCATTGTAGATTGTTTTGCTTATTCAACCAAGCGTTTCTTTAATTCCCGAAAAGTGCGGTCAGGTATTAAAAGGGGCATGGAATTCTCATTATTGAAACAAAAAAGGATTCCAATTCAAGAAAGGATGGCGCCCCATAAACGGTATAAGTAAATCTTTGCTGTTCAAAACACCATAAAGAAACGGCAAAAATAAATTGATTGTTTTATTCCCCAAAAAATGGGCTCGTCTTTAATTGGGCGCGAAATTCTGATTGAAATTAAAGGGTGCCAATTTTAGAAAGGATGGCGTCCTATTTGAACGGTGTAAGTAATCTTAATTGTCCATAATGCAATAAAAAAACGTCAAACAGAAATGGAAACCCCCTATAAAACGAGTCCGTGAAATTTTTATTAAAACTTAAGGACTCCTTAAGGAAGACGCCCTATTCCGATGTATGTTTCCTATCTCAAAAAGAAGTGTTAAACATAAATAGACATTTTCTTTAATAATCAAAAAATATATGTCTTCAGCAAAAAATGTTTTGGTTCAGAAAAATGGACTCTAAAAAATCTTTAACAGGCCGTGCAGCCGGCCGCGCCGTGCCGTTGGCGCCCCTTTCCTCTTGGCGCCCCATGCGGCCGCATGTTCCGCATGGCCCTAGCGCCGGCCCTGGACATAACCTACTGCTTTCTTACCATATTATCCTGGGATATTATCATAACACCTCCCTTGAATGATTTTTTCCTAAAAAAAGATGTTAATCTCAGAATTATTTAAATTATACCTATGTATTTCATCATTACTCATATCATATCTGACAAGATGACAATATGTGGCATGAACTCATTAAAGTTGCTTCTAATGCATCTTCTTTTTTGAACTAATTTATTGGAGGTGTGACATAGACTATTGAGATTAAAGAAGCAGGTAACTGGAACCCACAACTATTATTTACAAAATCTAAAGCTATGCTAGAGACATTTCTTGCTGCAACACTGAACCCACAAAGACCTCACTGATTTTTTTTATGCATTAATTATCAATTATTAATTATCACTTCACCGAGGACAGGTCGACTGCTGGATACTGGATTCATTGGGCTGGAGGGCTGCATACGTGATGATGTGGTTTGTAGTGGTTGCATTCAGATGGGTAGGTCTTTGGAGCTTAACCGATGGTTTTGATGTGATGAGGGAGCCCGCAGTGGAGAAAAACCAGCACATGACTTTGTAGAGATGTGAAAATCTTTCTTTTAGTTAATCCATTTTTGAAAAGTCTGTTTCATTTGCCATTGTGAACAACAATCTCTATTTTAGCCTCTGTACATTTTTGAAAAGAAATTAAATTTTTAATGAAGTGGTCAAGAGGAATTCTGACCTTTATCCTACACAACCCATTGGTGAACACAATAAATACTTGAGTCCTCTCTTCATGAAATCCATTGCCAATTTATTAAAGGCCAGATTGTACTCTTCTTTTGTCAACTTTTTAAGTATTTGTATTTTGTCAACAATGTATGCACAAGAGGTCCATTTTCAAGTTTCTGGCAGGCCAAATATTTATTTAAACAGTTTGATGATAGTGGTTTACCAAAGTAGTTACCGAACACTGTTGCAATACCAGCACTCATACTCTTACTGTCCTCAAGGTCTCTAGAGGCACAGTGTGCAAATACAAAACTCCTATCAAGTTGGTATTTCTTAAACAGGGTTTTTTATGTGTTTCAGCAATTTCAATTGCCTGGTGCCTTGATTTATCATCCGTCACACTATTATTGATTTTCTTTACACTTTGTGCATATTATTAGATTAGATTAGATTATTGAAATGGCAACCATACCACAAGGTAGGTATTTTAAGCCAAGTATGAATGAGAATTGAGTGTAAGATGATTGTGGCGCGATCTTGTAGTCTTGTTACTGACTAAGGCTGACATGTTCCTTAGACAGGACTGTTAATTAGTAGCCCAACAGCCAATGGCAACTGGAGAAATTTTTCTCCTTCACAAATAATCACTTCACTTTGTCAATAATCTGGTTTATTGTCATATTTCCCTTCCTGTTCGAATGAACTCCATCTCTACCCAGGCAGTAATCATCGATATATTTATTAAGATCCAGAAAAATACTTCTCTCTTAATTACATTTGCCATTGCTTCAAAAACCAGTTTCCCTCTCTTAATTACATTTGCCATTGCTTCAAAAACCAGTTTCCTCTCTTAATTACATTTGCCATTGCTTAAAAAACCAGTTTCCCTCTCTTAATTACATTTGCCATTGCATCCATTACTTCCTCGTGACCTCTCGTCTTGTCAAGGTCATTTGTGCCAACATGAAGAAAGACTATTTTGGGCTTCTCAACTTTTTTAGAAATAACTTTTTTTTAGAAATAAATAAATTTTTCCTGTCAAGGTTTGTAGCACATGCTCCCCTAAAACAATGAACTTGAGTTTTTGAGAGACACATATTTTACCATAGTCTCTGATCACATGTATTGAATGCTCACTACTGCTTTCATTCCGGGTTTTTATACTAGGATTCTTCCACAAGTATTTGGTTGTCATCTTACGCTGCACATTTCTTTTGGTATCAGTTATATATCCTTTTCCTCCTTTTGTTTTATTTCTACTGTCAATGGTTTCATTCACTATTTGTCCAAGACATTGAAACCTGTTTTGATTAACATTGAATACATTCCTAGTAGTGTACCTTATTATTTTTATTTCTCTTTGACTCTGGGACTTGATGTGACCAGATGTGAGGTGTATTATTTTTACTAATCTCTGTTTTATTGTCTTAATTGGATTGAGTATATTTATTCTGTTCTTTTTTGGACCTTCCAATTATACTTCTCTCTTTCTCTAATCCTTCAGTCTTGACTCTTGACATCAACTTTTGTAAGGGCCAGCATTTGAGACACCATTCTGTTTATATTAAAGGAATCTTTCTTCCTATTTCTCATGATTGCTGCCATCTGTGCCCTTTTAGTTCAAGTTTCTAGCTCACTGACAGTAAAATCAGTCAATGCTAGTACATTAGATCTTCCTATTATATAATCACCACATCATATCATCATATAATCAGATGTATTGTGATGCTGCAGGGCATTGCAAACTTCCATCTGAACATCATTCAGCTCCAAATATTTAGATATTTTGCCCAGTAGCTTCTTACCTGAATTTATGATATAATTCTTATATGAATTGAAATAGTATAATCTTAATATACACCAATAAGCTCCAGTGTAATCCAGAACTAAAAATGACCCAATGTATCCTCAGTGTTAAGCGATTCAGAATCATTGAGAGGTATCATTATATATGACTAAGGGTATTCAACCAGACCCCCAAAACAGCCCTCCCTTTTTCAACTGGCTGGATTCGCCCATGGCTTGAAGAGGTAGCTTGTCTTTGTATACTATATCATACAGTAGAACCTCCCATATCCGACCATGACGGAACCTGGCCATGGTCAAACGGCCAAAAGGTCGGATATCGGGAGGAGCAAATAAAACACATTCTCTAGGAAGAAAAGTAGCTATGCATCATTGTAGTAAACTTTAACATACCTCTATTATATCAATTAACACGTTAAGACATATATAATAGCTGAAAAATAATATTATTTAAACGTATTCAAAGTTTAAGTCTTTTATGTTTTGTCACGCTTGGGAGCATGGGAAACGTAGATAAAAGGACAGATGGAACAGTTGGTTATCTGGAGGAGTCGGATATCAGGAGGTCGGATATGGGAGGTTCTACTGTAACTATAAGGCACAAAGCCAAAGGAAATACTGGGTACGTCCGATTTTAAGTGACAGAATTACTCATGGTTCATTTGTAACACTTTACCCTAATCAGGAAAATATAAGCCAAAGTTTTATTAATTACTTATTAAGAATGTCAAAGAGGTAGAATGAAACAAAGTCAAATTTTCTTCTATGATACTACACAAACAACTGGTTTACACAACTCAAAAGAGCACACACTGTACAATTCAACTGTACAGTCAGATTTAAATCATGAAAATTTAAATTAACTCGAAGCTGCATTCCAGGAAGACATGTCAAGAAGCACGTCCATTTTTAAACAAGGATTGCATGTGAACACAACCATTGTTATTCTGTACTTCAACAACCCATATTGCAAAACATGAAATATTTTGAAAGAGCAGTGATTCGAAAAGCTGGAAAACAAAAAAAATGCATAAAAATTAATTAAAAGTGTGTTTAACTTTAAGGGGCATGAATTCATGGAATTTAAAAGAATCTCACCATTTACAAAATAAACAAAGACGATGACCTAATTTTTAGAAAAGTTTATGAGGCACTCCATATCATTTCTGTTAACAAAAGAGTAGGTTCATTAATTTGTTCTATACAGTTCATGTACAAATAATGTACAGTTACACTTACATCAATGCAAGAGCAATCTTTTCCCATTCAAAAAAAGTTTGAAAATGTATTATACTATCTCTGCAAAGTTGTTAGAATGTCCTTGTATATGTTCTCTTTTGTTCAGTGATTGGGTCATCCAAAACCTTCCCTTATCTGTCAATGTGCGTTTTATACAGCAATACAACAACCACACTGCCACAATTTTCATGGGATTTATTTTTATAGAATGTTCACTACCTTATACACGACACACAGCAATTCAACAACTGGCATGATTAAATTCGGAAAGTGTGAAAACAACACTTGTCTGGTACAAATCAAACCTATGTTTACCAGACCGATTAAAATTGGAGCTTGTGCAACTTACCTACACCTTTAATGTGACATAGAAATAATAATTAGTTAAGTACTGGTACTGAGCCCTGGCCCTAGGGCATGGGCGGAGTTAGAAGTTACACGTTAGGGAGGCAATGGAGTTAATTTCCTAGTTTTTGTCATTAAATAGCCTAAAAAATATAAAAATAAACATTGACTTAAAACTTATATAAAACCAAAGTAAAACTCATCAAACGATCTGTGTCAAATAAAATATTATTATAAAAATGATAAGATTGGTTATAAGTATCCATAAACTTTTAAGGGATCTGGGGGGGCTTGCCCCTCCTTAACTCCGTCCATGCCCTGGGGCACACCGTGCTGAATCTGAGTTAAAGAATATTTGCTACGAAAAGTATGATTATTTCCATTTCTTTTGATTTCAACAAATTGGTTTCTATCAATTAAATATTAACTACGAGTAAGCCAATGACTTCCAGGCTTTTGGTTATATCCAGTAGAAGATTGTGAGAAACACTATCAAACACTTTGCTAAGGTCTACGCAGAATATTCCTACTGTTTTTCACCTTTATGAACTGAATTGATAAAATCGACAAAATAAAGGCAGTCATTACTGATTTGTTTGGTATAAAGTCCATGTTGTTCCTGATCATGAATACATTATTGGTTATTTCAAGGTATTGTACTTGACTAGTCCATTACAAGCTGCACTTTCATAAATTTTATAAAAGTAGGTGTGTAATAAATAAATGGCCTGTATTTGTTAAAAACATCCTGTGTGAATGGATCTTCTTTTTTGAAAACAGGAATGACTTTGGCAATTTTGAGTTTATATGGGAAAACCACTGATAAAAGATGAATTTATTAAACGCGCCAAGTAAAAGAAGTGTTGTACTGGTACCTCATCCCTCACACATCCCTTGGGAGATCAAATAAGCAAATTGATATAACTTTCTTTTTATTTTCATATTGTGAGAAAAAATTGTTATGCACCTTCATTTAGATAAGGTAAAACTGTAGTTGGTTTCTTCAGAATGATGACATTGGCTGTTGGGCTCTAAATAACAGTCCTGTTGAATGAACGTTCCAGACTTTGCCAGTAACAAGACTAAGATCGCGCCACAATCATCTCAACACTAATTTCTCATTCACACTTGGTTCGAAAAACTGTAACTGAGCAGTTCGTCAGTTCAGTGTGGTAATAGTTAATAGGTTCCTAATAATAGGTAGCCTATCTAAAAAATAATAGTTTTAAAATTTTCAAATGGCAGCAACGCTTCTAGCTCATATATTTTAGACAAAAATAACGGAAATTACTTGGAAATTAAAATGGGTTTCTTCTGAGTTCGTCAATGTAACTAACCGAATATTAAATACTAGTTCATATATAAGAAACAAGGTAGTAAATAATTATTTCCAACTACATTTTTTTCCTCTATGTTGTCTATGTATGGTTTATCAATAGCTCGCCCCTCCATGTAGTGGTGGGAGATGATCACGTGACTTTTCCGATTTATACTCAGCGTTGACAGAATTCAACCTCTTCGTGTCCTTGAAGTGTCAGCGACACAAGTTGATTCCTGTTCGCTCTAATCGTTATCAGGTATTTTCCAGGAATATTTGTAATTTAGATTGTTTTAATCAAATATTTTTTACAATACTATACCTTATTCTTATTTAAATACTGAAGTAATCTTAATTTGAAAGAAAGTAAGGGTTTGTTTGCTTACGACATGACAACCGGCTCTTGCTTTATCTTGTTTGCAGTTGTCTGTCAAGTACATACTTGAATTAATTCTTGTGACTCATCATAGTTATTACTAAATTAAACCACCCTACAGTTAAAGGATTTGAAAAGTCAGCCATAACGTTATTTTTTATTGATTTATATAGTTTTGTTACATTCGTGGTTTTACTTTTCCTTCTAAGGACTGGGTTTACTCTAAGAGTTAAAACTACTTATTTTAATTCTTATAATTTAGAAGGAATTTTCTTTTTTGTTACATGATTATTGGATCATTTCGTTTTCGTTTGTAATGATGTAACTAAATATTCAAGCATGTATGCCTCATGACCTTGAGTGACCTCCATACCTAAGGGGAAGTCATAAGCCATGTTTGTCAGTGTTGTCTTTTCTTGACAGATATTTATAGATAGGCCTAGTATTTGTTTATGTTGTGATTTTCATAATGACATTTTAATTTAATATACAAATTAAATGTTTTAGTGTAGATTTAAAATATTTTGCTTAGGTAGGCTACCTATATGATTTTCGTGTAGCAAGACTTGATAAAATCCTTCTGATGTATCATGATAACTAAATTGGGTGCGGTTCAATAGAATGTGATATTTTGGTGTGACTTGTCATTCACCTTCATGTCATGCCAATGGCATAAATTTAACCTTATACCACCAGTCATTCATTACATTTTGTTTGACCCATACAAACTACAGATACTTGAAAGGTTTTTATTTGTTAATCTATAAAACTGCAGAGGCCTATGTGATCTCTTGGTCTTACTTAACGTACATACTTGAATTAATTCTTGTGACTCATCATAGTTATTACTAAATTAAACCACCCTACAGTTAAAGGATTTGAAAAGTCAGCCATAACGTTATTTTTTATTGATTTATATAGTTTTGTTACATTCGTGGTTTTACTTTTCCTTCTAAGGACTGGGTTTACTCTAAGAGTTAAAACTACTTATTTTAATTCTTATAATTTAGAAGGAATTTTCTTTTTTGTTACATGATTATTGGATCATTTCGTTTTCGTTTGTAATGATGTAACTAAATATTCAAGCATGTATGCCTCATGACCTTGAGTGACCTCCATACCTAAGGGGAAGTCATAAGCCATGTTTGTCAGTGTTGTCTTTTCTTGACAGATATTTATAGATAGGCCTAGTATTTGTTTATGTTGTGATTTTCATAATGACATTTTAATTTAATATACAAATTAAATGTTTTAGTGTAGATTTAAAATATTTTGCTTAGGTAGGCTACCTATATGATTTTCGTGTAGCAAGACTTGATAAAATCCTTCTGATGTATCATGATAACTAAATTGGGTGCGGTTCAATAGAATGTGATATTTTGGTGTGACTTGTCATTCACCTTCATGTCATGCCAATGGCATAAATTTAACCTTATACCACCAGTCATTCATTACATTTTGTTTGACCCATACAAACTACAGATACTTGAAAGGTTTCTTTTGTAAATCTATAAAACTGCAGATAATTCTTATAGGCCTATGTGATCTCTTGGTCTTACTTAATATAGGTTTATCTGTAATATACTGACTGTTAATCAGGTAATTTATATTGATTCCATTATTTTGTATGTTACAGAAATCATCATGTCCAAAATTGGTATCAATGGTTTCGGCCGAATTGGACGGCTGGTGCTGAGGGCTTCTTTGGAGCGAGGTGGTCAGGTAGTTATAAAGGATAATTCAAATCAATTAAATAAATAGATGCAATCTTTTGGAATAACAATTAATTTTATTTATGAATGATGGTATCAAATTAAGATTTTGTAGAAACTTGCTTAGGTAGGTAAACTGATTGCCACTGAATCATCTATAATCCATAACAATTTATGATCTTTTTTGAAATAATATTGTTATTGTTTTGTAGAACGGCCATGGTAGTATTTTCATATTGAAATTATTTATTGGTACCGGAAGTAAGCCTATGGGATTTCTCCAAATAACTTGAGTTAACTCATTATTTTGTTTAATTAGAATCCTCAGCTATGTATGAACATTGTTATTCACAATCATTCTTGTGATTTCTTATCAGGCCCATTTTAAATGTCATAGTTAGTTTTATTCAACCGAAAAACACCCAACAATAAATTTATCACATAAACTTAATTTACAACAATTATTGAATTGGCTTTGTGTTATACCTCATCCAAAAAACTGCAGCAGCCAAATAAATAAATTTTTTTTTGTGTGAATAGGTTGTTGCCATCAATGATCCCTTTATTGGATTGGACTACATGGTCTACATGTTTAAGTATGACTCAACCCATGGTCGCTTCAAGGGCGAAGTCAAGGCTGAAGGAGATTTCCTTGTTGTCAATGGTAAGATAAACCAGATTCGCTATGAATTTTTGCTTGATTTAGGTACCAGTTTAGAATATTGTACAATGTCGTTTTATTGTTATAAAATCCATTTTAGTTATTTTACTACCGTTACTAGTTAAGAGTACAGATTTCAAAGGCTTCAGCCGACTTAAAAGAAAAAAATTATTAAATAATATAGTTGGCCTTTGGGTTGCATTTTACGAGCAGCAGTTATTATTACAATGTTAATGCAGGTAACAAAATCGCTGTGTTCTCTGAGCGAGACCCTAAGGCCATACCATGGGGCAAGGCTGGAGCTGAGTACGTTGTGGAATCCACTGGTGTCTTCACCACCATCGACAAGGCTTCGGTAAGTTTTTGTTCTTGTTGGTCTCAGAACTTTCAAGGCGCATAATTCAATGCTTCAATATTCATTCATCAAATCAACTAATCTTTATGTTTGTGTAAAGAAGAACAGGAACATTAGGGCTATGTAAATTGGAATAAATTTATAGATTAGGATATACTACTATCCTGAGTTACTTTAATTTGATTGGGTTAAAACGCTTATAATCAATTTGAAACTTTGGATTGTAAATCGTGTTTTACAAAGTATTTCTGGTTTTGATCACTCACTCAAAAAAATTAAGAAATGTAATCTCAACCTTTTTTTTTATTGTAGTGTTAAAATGATATGCAATTCTGTGATTCTGGGCAAGATATTGTGTAGAAGCCATCTGGAACTGCAGTATAATCACTGTATTTCATTTAAGGTTACACAGGCACCATTATTTGTTCACTGTAGACTTATCAGCTCATTACACACATGTTCCTTAGGCTCATCTGGAGGGAGGTGCCAAGAAAGTGATTATCTCCGCTCCTAGTGCTGACGCTCCCATGTTTGTGGTCGGAGTCAACCTTGACGCATACGACCCTAGCTACAAGGTTGTTTCAAATGCCTCCTGCACCACCAACTGTCTGGCTCCCCTTGCCAAGGTCATCCATGACAACTTTGAGATTGTTGAAGGACTGATGACAACCGTCCATGCCACCACTGCCACACAGAAGACTGTTGACGGACCCTCCGGCAAGGTAATCTAATTGAGAGTAAACCATCCCATAATCAATAAATCCCATAACAATTTATGTTTTTTCAGTTTGAAATCATTTTGTTATTGTTTTGGAAGTAGGCTGTGACAGTCTATCCATCAAGAGATTGTCCTCTACTTAAAGCGTACAATATAAGCCACGACAAGCCGAAAAACTCCTGTAAAGGAATAAGAGTGCCACCGGATTAGTATTATTTTCATTAACCTATAAGATTTAAAATAATTAAAAATGTAAAGGTTAATGTATTCAATTTTTTAGTACTCTCAGATGTCCTTGGAGATATGAATTATGGTTTAAAGGTTTCTTCCTTTATATCTGTTTTTTTTTACCACAACCACCCCCAAATTACATATTTTTTATACAAAATTCTTATTGTATGTGTTAAGAAAAGTAGATTAACCCTTAACATCTCGGGTGCGGTCTCACAGACCGCTTGAGTTTCAAAATTTAAGGGTTTCAAAAGACATATTTTAAAATTTGTTTGTCGTCAGCGGTCTTAGAGATCGGACCCAGGACGGTACGCGATAGATTCACGACCCGGCCCATTGTCTAGTGTGTGTGTTTTTGACTCGTATTTCAAAGAGATGTTTGAAAACTAGTACGCGGATGCCTTTATAAGTGAATTGGACTCACTTGGATGGTGAAACCACAATTTTAGTTTAACTTTTAGAACACGAGGCTGACGTATCAAGTTTCGAGCATGCATCCGTCGAGTACTGGGAGTAGAAGAAACTAAACCTAAACCTAGATCCTACTGTTGGTGATAGGCTGAATAAAAGAAAGACATATTACTAACACAACGTGATCCGAAGAAGATGCGAAAAACTACCTACTTTTGCTATTGATGTAAAAAAATGTTTTCCACAAGTGTACAAAAAAATATTGCAATGATCTATATAATAAGCTGAAACAGCTGTAAAGCGACTGTCTCAATTCTGATGATAATACATTTTTTATAAGTATTATTTTTTTTATATTCATCTTATCCTATGGAATGGAAAAGTACCAATAACTAAACACTGTCATATTTATCATTACGTTTTTTTTTGTTTTAGAAAATGTTTACATTTTGCATCAGATTTCGCCATGTCCAAGTTTTTAAAATTTTATACATATATTATTTGTACTTAATAAACGTAATTTAATATTATTCGCTAGTAAACATTTCAAATAACTTATTAGAGTGATAAAGTGATTTCCAGCAGTAAAAAGTAATTTTAAATATTTTTTTGAAAAAGGCGGTCTGTGAGACCGCGCCCAAGACTGAGTCTAACAAAAAGTTCACCCAGGATGCTAAGGGTTAAAGAGAAAAAAACTTTACTATTTAACTGTAAATTTGCCAAAAGTGCTAAAATTTGAGTTAAACTTATCTTTTTTTAATCTCCTAAACCAAGAAACGTACTATAATAGTCGAATTTAGAGATAGCATATAAAGAGAAAATGAACTAGCCTACAACATACTTATAAAACTAATTCATAAATGCCTAGCTGTAAATAAGCTAACAGTACTTCACTAAAACCAATAAACAAATATGGAACTTTATGTTTTATGTTTAGTAAGCTAATGAACTTTGCCGGTGAGATGAAACAAAAAGCTACACAGTCACTTGTTTCGGTTTTGAGTTGTCTGTAAGATTGCTTACAAACACAAAGGCATAAGGAAACAGTTCATAAATGAATGCAATGCATTCTTGCGGTGAACTAACGTACTACAGCAATATTTTGCAGCAAATATCAGCACAGATCGTATGAATTTCATAATATTTTACCGCAAATTGTTTTATAACGTCAGAGGCCCTTTATCAGCTTTTTCGGGCGGACGACATAATATGTCTACAAAAACCGTTATTAACTATCACCCAATAGATAACATTAAGGATTTTACATGGATATCCGTATGTGTCACCCACCATTTTTGGATTATGTAGAGATATATTTAGATTATAAAGATAGAGAGGGAGTACTTGGTCTGGTCCTATTTTGAACAAGTAAAGATCCAATTACCAAGACAAATTTCTCCCTGCTGATTGTACTATATGAATAAAAAATTCATTCTGGAATTTTTTTTTCTTTACCAGTTTTTTATATGTTTGAATGAGTGTAGAATAGATTATTATCACTTTTTATACCAACTCATATTTCTCACATTTATTCCCATATTGAACAATAATTAGGCTCATAATTAAGTATAGTATGAACTCCCCAAAAATTTAGCTTTGATTTTATAATAACCAAAATTGTTTATGGTATATCCTTCCGTACCTAATCAAACTTTGAGGAACACAATTTTGCTGTAAATCATTTGATTATATTGAGTTGAATCTTCTTGAGTCATTTCATCATTTAAAATATTTCTGAAGTGGTGTGTTCAAGACATTTAAACATAATCTAAATTTAATATTGATTTTGAGGAAAATTATTTCTTGTTAATCGATAAGGTACAAAAAAATTTTAAGCTTATCTTTAGTTTTGAGTTTGTAACAAATTTTTGCTCAAATTGTTATTTGTTGTGTCAGCTGTGGCGTGACGGACGTGGCGCCCAACAGAACATTATTCCTGCGGCAACTGGTGCGGCCAAGGCTGTGGGCAAGGTTATTCCTGCCCTCAACGGCAAACTGACCGGCATGGCTTTCCGAGTCCCTGTGCCTAATGTTTCTGTCGTTGACCTTACCGTCAGGTATGGCTTATGGTTTGAACATTTTAAAGTGGTGCGAGCCAAAAAAATCAAGCATCTTAAAAACATAATTTTAACGCTTATTTGTTCATTGTATCATATATATATATATATATTTTTTTTTCTCTGATTATATAGTTCACAAGTAAAGGCAGCTAATATAGTTATTATTAAATAAAAAAAAAATATATATGTGTGTGTGTGTGTTTTGGCATGATTTTTTAAAGTGTTTAGAGAAAACTTTTCGAGTTACAGGGTAATTAATTCGGAAATTAATGCTTTATTCGTACAAAGAATGTGGGAAAACTACTTATGCTTTTAAGCTTAAATTTTGAGAGCGTACATGATTAGCAGGCTTTTTCATGTAACCTATGTACAATTTTAAAATAATAAAAGATTTGGTACACTACAAAAATGATTTTTTAAAGCTACAATTTTGATCCAATATGAAGAAGCGTGTATGAAACAATTATTTATGCACAATAAATAAGCGACACTAGCACCAACTTAGTGGAGTTCAGTTGTCCCTCAAGTCGCACGCAAGCCTCAAGTGATGTTATCGAGTTAAACTTGACGAATACTTGGGTTGTGCATAATAAGAAATCAACACACATTAACAGAAACATAGATAGCTATTACTCTGGTGGATAAAATGAAGTGCGAGTTTTGAATTAGTGAACTGTTTATCCTTACTATAAAATTGCCACACTGTACACACATAATCCATTGTAAACTGTTTATTTTTTGTTATATTATTAAAAAAATTGAACGCACATGTTTTGTAAATATGCTTAGATCTTACAATAGTTTTTTTCTAGACTATGTTTTTTTGTCTAGTACAAAGTAAGGCATGTGATTTGTGCACTCCCCAACATGTTAGTGATAGCTTTCATGAACAGGATTAACTACTGTAATCATATCTTCTCCATTGCTGGATGAGTTATAATGATATTTTTACCTGAGGAACTTGATTTTTGTTGTTAAACATGTTCTTCTTTTAAATGAAGTAAAGGCAAACTTGACTTGAATAACTCAAATTATAACTGAATTGGATCTTCTTAATATTATGTGTAATATTGTATATATAATAATTAGATAGTTATTACTTGCCTTTGACATTATCATATTTTGTAATAGTCTATTAAAACACTAGACTTTAAATATCAACTGATAATATTTTAAACCTTGTACTTTGTTTTTACTATCTTACATCGGAAATAATACAGTAAAATTAAATTTTTATGCCCAATATTAAAGTGAGTTGTAAAATAATTTTAATGCAATTAAGTTTTTCTATTCTAAACAAGATTTGCTGAGTTGAGAATTCAGTTGTTTCCTTAAAACATTTTGTCGACATTTTTCTCAGAGTGAATTTTTATTGTTGGTTTCATATTTGGGAAATTAGGCATAATGTGCAACAATTGATCAGTTGTGAGGAGAACAAAATGAGATGAGGAGCACATCCAATATTATTTTTCTTAAATTGTAAACTATGCAAAAGTATTTGGTTACTGAACTGATATCATTACCATCATCAAATCGCTGCCAACCAGGATAACTGTGAATATCATTGGTTCATAGTTGTCTGTTTTAAGTATGCCAGTAATAATAATAAATAATTATTATTACAAGTACTTGACTTGTAATTACATGACATTTATTTTCCTTTGTATAAGACTAACAGAAATGATTTTTACAAACCATTTTCTTTGTCAGATTGGGCAAGGACGCCAGCTACGATGACATCAAGGCAAAGGTGAAGGAAGCGTCCGAGGGACCCCTGAAGGGCATCCTGGGGTACACCGAGGACGATGTTGTCTCTGCGGACTTCATCGGCGATAACCATTCCTCTATCTTTGACGCCAAGGCGGGTATCCCGCTCAACGGAAAGTTTGTCAAGCTTATCTCATGGTATGTTTAGTGAGGGAATTGATGCAAAATAACATACATTTTCAAAACAACTGTTTTTGTATTTGAGAAAAAAAATGCAATTTAATATATCCCTTTCATGTTCGATGATGTAATTTTTCCCTTCCTTTAATGGTGTGGGAAACATCATGTTTAACATATTTGTTTTATAGAATGACTAAGTAAGATTTAATGATTTAATGAAGATTTAACGAAATGTATTACTTTTACTACAGTTAATTGAAAGAAAACCTGCTTTTGGGTGTGAAATGCTAATGAAGGCTGAACATAGGTTTTAAGGGTTACAAATGAGGATTAATGGCAACTATTCCATTTTAATATTACACTAAATTTAGTGATTGATTTTGAGTATATTATTAGCTGAATATTCATTATGATCACAGGTACGACAATGAGTTTGGCTACTCCAGCAGAGTTATCGACCTCATCAAATACATGCAGAGCAAGGACAAGTAAATGACAATAAAGTTCAACGTATATCCACCTCGATGTTCCAACGCTGCTGAAATCGTTCATATTGTGATTTCCTGTCTTTATTTACAAGTATTTTAAACAATTTTTTTTTGTTTGTGTGAAATTTATATAGTTAAATTATATTAAAAATGTGCTTTTGTGTTGGAATAATTTTTTAAGGCTTTCCCATTCGTTCAATCAAGTGATTAAATTTTTATTACTATTAAAGTTTAATTTTTTATGATAAACTCAAGGATTTAAACATGATTATCAGTTTAATATTTATTTAGTATTTAACCAATTGGCTTATATGAGAATGTCTTGTAGCGGCTACAATCTGGGCCACATGTGGAGACCAATTTTTCAACTTTGGTAATCTGTAATCATTTTTTACTTTTTGTCAAATAAGTTATAAAATAATAGCAATAGTTTATCAATAATTGATAATTACTAGATCTGTGGTAGTTTATGGGAGGTAAACTGAATGATATTACTTACCATGAGAACAATTTTATATACATATATGGGAAAAACATATATGTATAAATTAAACCTATGACACCTTAATTAAGTTTCTTAGTATATAATCACTTTAACAGTTGGATAAGAAGAGTTTAAGATGTTCACTGATAGAAAAAATTATAATACAATAGAGCGGCGATTATCCAAAGCCCAATCATCCAAAAAGCATTGAAAAATGATAATGCGCGCCGAACTTAAATCTCAACAGTGGCGCAACAGGCGGTAGCAGCGGCTCAGCGCTGCTGACGTGACTAAACGAGCTCAGAATGTTTTTGTACTCTAAAGCGTTCTTTATATCTTTTTTAAGTATCATCTTATAAAAAGTAAATTAAAAAATTGTTTTATTCTTCAGTATGTGCATTGAACATCATTTCGTGTCTGAGACAAGTTTTCAAACACACATAATCTCCTATTGTTTCAGATAATCGACTCACCACTGTAGTTTTAGCTGAGCTTAAAAATATTAATAGTGAAATTACTTCTATATGAAGTAGGAAGTATGAAAACGCTGTTACGATCCACAAAAAATTACCTCATTGTTGGGGGCTCGATATTGGCCTCTCAGCTCCCGGCATGGTCCGCAGGCTGTCCCACAGTCCACGTTAAATCAGACAATTCCCGCCATGCTGACAGCAATAGTCCTACTGCTACAATCTGGACTTGGACTAACAGTTTTAGACCGGATTTCTCCAAAATCACGCTAATGTCAGATTTATTAATCTTAGATGATTGAATTGTAGAAATAAATAAGTTGTCTAATAAAAATATTACTTTATAAAATGTTGCTCAAGTTTATCTTCGATGGTTTCCAAAAATGATAGAGCAGTACGTTTTTGAAATCATAAACTCTTTCTCTTAACCATCAAGATCGACAAACAACATTATTACTCCTCATCACTATCACTTTCAGTTGGTAATTCTTACGCTCTTCTTCCAGCATTTGTCCTTACCATATTGATTCGTTAAAATCTAATATAATAAAATAAAAAATATCCTATAAAATTAAATAAATAACATAAAACTGTGATAGAGTAAAATAATATTCAATTTAAAATACTAGAACTCCAAATTAACAATCCCCGCAGGGGCGGACGTAGCAACGATCCTGTACACCTGCACGGATCGTGTTAAAAGGTTAGTTTAAACAACAAAAAAAAACATGAATACAAATTTATTAAAACAATACATTCACATAGTGTTTTTGACAGTGAGTAGATCTGTTATCGATTGTAAAATAATTATCTCTAAGCTATCAACAGTGGGTACTTAGTCTAACACGGTATCCATCTTGTATTCTTACATTTTTACAGTCCTAACATTCAAAAAATATAAAACAGTTGTTCACAGTTTCATTGAGAGATATTAAGATCTTCTAAAGTTCATAGTATTAAAATTTTATATTGGCAGACATAATTACGGCCAATGCTGATCACATATTCTAACATAGACAATCTTACAGGGTATTATTTTACAGCTATTATGTATAATGAGATTATTTTTAATGCCTTGTGAAAAATGTTGCAATCCTATACAAACAAGGGTGTTTTTTTCCTTCCATCGTATGCACACTTATTTTTACACTGAATCACTTTTTTGTATTAGTGTAATACTGAATTTAAATATAGGTAGTAATTGGTATAACCAAGTGGAATGTTATGTGTAATCAGTATTTGGTGATGTTTGTATATATTATGAGTTTCAATATGATTAATGCCATTAATGTGTTTCTGGGATCTACTGCCAAAATTGAACAAAAACATTTGGTTATTAACATTTGAAATTATATTCAGTTGAGTCTGTTCAAAACAAAGTAAAATAAAAATGACAGTAGTTATAATTACACGTATTATGAATCACCAAAGTCCTTTTATCATTAACAATGGTTCATATTTTATAATATTTCTTACAAGTTTCTTAAAAGGAGAATATTGTAGGGATAGTTGCAGGCAGGTTAACCGGTGCGGAAATGGAAATATTTCAAGCTACCGTAGAGTAAAATAAACTAAAACACCAAAAATTAAAAATAAACCTCCAGCAAAGGTGCACATGAAGATGGTTCTGTTTCTTCTTCTAGCCTGAAATTAAAAAGAAAATATAATTAGTGATGCTTTTATAGTTCACTGATGTTACCTGTCACGCCTTGCAGCAATGTACGAAACAGATTTATTAGGTTTAGGTTTGCTGGCAAATATAAAACAATAGCATCTAGTGACCAAGCTTTGCTCGGATAGAATAGGGCATGTATTATACAAGTTAATTAGCAAAATTAAAACACATCTATTACTCAATGTAAACATTTATGTGGTCTAAATAAAATCGATTTAATACAACTTAATTAATGTAGCATAAACTCTGATCAAAAATATATTGTCCTTGAATGGGGATCAATCTCATAACCTCCGCGCTCGTGAATCCAATGCAATGAGCTACGGCATCGGCCAATTTTGGGACAACGTTTAAGGTCTTTTGGTCAACCTCAATTGTTTTAGCTGATATTATACTGTTTATTTAATTATCCATACAGTTATTATGAGCCTGTGATCAACTGATTTTGTTAGTAACGGAATGAGGATTGATAAGCAAAATATAAATTTAATTTACACCAATTCATTGGTTTGTTACTGTGACTTCAAGCAATATAATGAATACGTTTTCTAGCAAATTACACAAAAGATTTTGGAAATACATTTCTCTGCTTTTATTTTGCACAGTTATTTTACCCTTTGGTCTTTACAAATTGTTTACTAATTTGATAATTTTTTTAGCGAATTTCCCATAGGGAAGTAGCTATTACCGTAGGTCTCATGGCAAGAGTTAAGCCCGGGACCATGTTATTTTTTCTTTTTTAGGTGCCCAGAGACCAAAAACAATAGTCGTTAAAATTTTTATACATATATGTGTCTGTTAACACGACAACTCGTGTAAAAATGGTCCGATCAAGACCAAATTTGGTAGAGACGTGTATTCCTACAAATGCTCGAACGAGTTTGTAAACCAGACATATTGGTCAATGGGAACGGGTAGTTTGGGGGGTTTTGTACCCAAAAATGGGGTTTTTTGCATTTTTCACATGTAATTTTTAAATATTTCTAATTTTATATTTCACCATTGGAATCAGCTTAAAAAACTACACAATTATGTTCCTTAAATTTTTTCTTTATCTGCAACGGTTACCGAGATATTAAAAAATCTAAACACGGTACGTTGTATTGTGGGGCTCCAATGTTAATCTTATGGAGGATAGGGAAAAATTAATATTTCCCATATTAATCAATATTTTTGGATAAAACTTGATATTTACTTGATTTGACGTGGTTGAGATCTATACATTTATACTTAAAAATCATAGTTTATGTGTTTATCATGGCAGCAAACCTGCATACTCTTTTCCCATATTAATCATTTAGGGAATAGGCAAACTCCTTTATTTATGGACAGATGTTGATGAAAGTTGGTATAAATGTTAAGATAAAAACTATTTATGGTAGAAATGACTACTTTCAGTGTTCCTCACAGCAGCTAACCTGCACACTTTTTTCCATGTTAATCACTCTATGTAGAATAGGCAAATAAGTCTCATGTTTATGGACAGATTTTTATAAAACTTGTCATATATTATTGATTTGGAAATTCGCTGAGTACGCAGATCTGCTGTGATGGGGGTATTTTCATTATTACATAAATAAAAAAAATGTATGACAACCCTCTGTTAAAATCTTACAAAGAACATATTGTTAGCCATCTTCACTCAACAACACTGTCAAACAGTTATAAACAGATGTTTTTATTTGTATTATTTACATTTGATACTCCATAAGCTTAATTGGATAGCTCCATAAGATTTCAAACTTAACCCATTCCCGTCAGGCAGAACGGTCGACACCTGAGGCCCTCCGGTCTGAATGAAAATCGAGCCTTGTCCACTACGACTGTGCGTACTATTAGCGTGAAAGAATTAAGTAACTTCATGAATTATATGTTTTGATTTCTTTGCCCTGTTACTTATACCCTTTAACTGCGTATACAATCACTTTTAGCAAGAAAAAAATTTACTGCTGTACTTTTTTACCTGTTCCAAGCTGTAGGCTTAGAAACAAGTAGGTACTAATGTTTCGTCAAGACTTATTTTATTTTACAATGATTCCAATTTCACTTGGGACGTCAACTTCTAGTTACCTGCAGTAATAAATAGTTAATGATAAACCTTTAAATAATAATCAATATTACTGTACTCTCATCAATAAATACAATAGCTGAACGAATTGTGCGAACAAGAAAATAATTTACTGTCAATACGGAACATTAGTCACTAAATTAAATGATAAACGAGGATGCAAAAACCATAAATCGGATGAGAAATGAACTAGCACACCTAATGGCAGAAAAAATAACTACGTCGAAATCTAAGCAGGCAACATACATTGTTTGCTAATAACTGCCCTGCAGGACGCATGGCGCACGTCTTTAGACATCTGTCTAGCGAAATACTCTGACATGCAGTGTACATCATTAGACGGGATTGGGTTAATATAACCTGGACATTAGACCTATCTAGAACTTATTTGTTACTCGGAAATTAGTTATTTCCAAAATTTAAAGAAATTCGTTAGAGCTGTTTCCGAGATCCTTGTACAAATACATTTTATATATATATACAAACCTTGCTCGTATTATAGTATTGGATAAGCGTAATATGAAAACATTGTATTTATTTTTTTATTTGGCCAACAAATAAACATTTAATTTTTAATCATAACACATAATCCCCAAAATCTACTAAGAAATTTGTATTAATATAATAAAATTTAAAATATTTTTAATATAGGCCTAATAGTAATTAGATACCATTACTATTTTATGCTTGCTTCTTTGGCTCAATGGTTCGAGTAAAAACAGCTACGGTTCATACCTTAAGACAACATATGTTGGAATCCAAAACAAAATGATTTCTCCATAAGATTATTTTTAAGGTGTATAGGGTAGATTTATGGAAATAGTCACAAAATCAATTAAACTTTCCTATTTTAGGCCTAAAGAACCAGTGTACCAAATTTGACCAATTTGAGCCACGTATGTAATTAGAAATTTAGAGAATTAGTGATAAATGAGTCAGTCAGTGAGGGTTTTGATGTTTATATATACAGATAAACTCAATAATTTCACAAGGATTCCAAACCTGATAAATCTATAAATAAGATACTGTAATAATAATTGATCCTCTTAGACTATTTAAAGATTGTGCGAGCTGGCAGATTTCCAGGGTAATAATCAATAGTAACAATTTATGAACCCTATAACTACATGTTGATTCTCAATACTTATTGAATAAAGTTTGTTGTCTGAGCATAATCTGAATATGAATAACACAAAGAAAATCTGAACATAATAACATAAACATCTAAAATAATCTGTTAATAATAAATGATTTCAGTGAACTGACATACAGTGATACATAATTCCTCCATAGTTTTGTTTAACGCAACAAATTTCGAAATTCATGATGACAGAGTATTTTAATTAACAAATTACTACTGTGTCTATCCCAATTAATTGTCCCACATGTTTTTGACTATACTACATTTTGGGAGGTGAGGCCATTTCTCTCGTTTTGAGGTGACCCTACTTATTATTAAATAATTTTGATGTCCTAATGAAGAAAGATTTTTTCTCATCGCAATTTGAGTTGGACATGGTAATACCCATTTTTTTGCTTCAAGAAAGTATGGTACTGATGTCTGTACAATCCCAACACTCATGGTCCGGCTGTTATATAATTTTATACAAGGGTACATATAAGCATTATCAAAAAATGTTTCATCGTTTGAGTTTTTTTCAATGTATTTAAACCCTGTTTACTGTGAAAATCTTAATGTCTGAAAAACAGCTCTTTTTGATGATACCTTATTAATGGCAGTTTTAATCCTAAATAAGATGACCTCTCACATATCTGTGGATGCAAAAGGAATGGAAGTTTTTATTGCTCAGAATGAAATGTGTCTTAGGAACAGTTTTTTCGGGCTCTTTGGCAGATAAATTAACTTTACTAAAATTTAAGGTCTGAAAGTACACAATATTATCATTATGGGGAAAAATAAATAAATGGCATCAGTGGACTGACACATACTTTCTGCCAACACTTAAAACGAAACATCGGTCAAATTGACCAATCAGTAATTTTACTACTTAATAGTGGCTGAACTGCTTGACCTTGACGGCTGTCACCCCCAGTACCTAGCCCCCAAACCCCTCTCCGTAGTACTTGACCATTTTCAATTAGTTGGCGTGACGTTGTCGTACGTATTAGTCGCATTGTGTGAATACGGTCGGTCAAATATACCTTGTATTTCGGTAAAAGGTTGTGGTGAAACGTGTTGTGATTTGCTATTCTTGTACGGAACTTAACACTTAGTGACCAACTGATGAC
Source organism: Nephotettix cincticeps (assembly GCA_023375725.1). NCBI lineage: Eukaryota > Metazoa > Arthropoda > Insecta > Hemiptera > Cicadellidae > Nephotettix > Nephotettix cincticeps. The sequence goes on along the minus strand of CM041790.1, from coordinate 26,925,543 downwards.
TCAGATTTTAGTGATCAGATGGTTTTTGCGTAATAAATATTATTTGTGATAAAATGTTGTAAAAATCATTTGTTACTCCTGTGAGTGCCAAATGATACATAAAAACAATGATAAACACACAAAACACCAATAAAACACAGTAACGGTCAAATTGACCTTGTGTTTCTCTTAATGTTTTAAAATTATATTTTGTTATAAGTGTTAAATAAAAAAATTCATAATAAAACAGTCATATTCATTCATATTTATTTAAATCTCTGAAATTCATAATGTCATTGTTATTAATTATTCAATTTCTTTTATTGGGCTTTTTTGGGCAATGTGTCCGTGTTTTTATTAAATACACAAAGTTTCTGGAGGTGGAAAAACTCCTCCTGGTTTCAAGTGATTACCACATAATCTTTGATAAGATTAAGTTACAGATATTATTTATCATGTTGTCACTAATACTCTACTTATCTATCATGCATAATACAAAATCAATATTTATAACACAACAATCCGCCTCTGAGCTAGAGTGGCGACACAAGATAGTGTGCGCTCAGAACAGAAGTTGGAGCACTACTACAGTAGTGTTGCTTGCTGGTAAATAAAATTTACCTTTTTACTTCTATTTATTGTAAAACTGCATGTAACAAGCTTTCTATTTCAATACTACTTACAACACTTTCTCCATATACTATGCAAAGGAGAGAAAGAAATCGTTATTTGGCAACTAGTGAGCTTAGTGGGCAACCATCCTTTCGAACTAATTGGTTTCTCAAGTGAGGCAATTATACCTTTCACAAGTTGCACATTATATTTTACCTACAGTTACCATGAAACATAGAAATTGGTAAAGAAATGTACATATTTTTAAACAGAAAGGACATTTTTATGATCTTGCACCATATTTAGTATTTGAGTTTAGATTCCTCTTATAAAAAAATCTTATGACAACTTTCCTTGCTCATATTTTAAATTATTCTGGTGTAGAAGAATAATCACCAACTAGCATACCTGGCGCACGAAATCGTGCGCTGTCAAGGAGACAATCTGTCCACCAATGCGTGTAGGCAGTCAATCTTAAGTGTTGCTATTAAAAAATTCAAGTCAATTTAACTATGATAAAAAATTATTTTATTAATAAATCTTATAAAATTTCCCTATAAATAATATTGAGAGTATAAATTTACAGTTGTCTCGACGAAGTCGGCCTTGGTGTTCTCCATCTTTTATATTGACTTTGAGTTCATCAAATGATCGGGCTCTACTTGCTGCGGCATATAGTTGGCCGTGACCAAACACCGATTCTGGGAGAACTACTCCAACCTTACCCAAATATTGACCCTGAGATTTGTTTATGGTCATAGCAAATGCCACAATAATCAGGAACTGTGTGCGCTGGTTATGCGTGGGTTTTGTGTAAATAAAAACTGGTGTTTTATTGCCAACTGTACGATAATATCTTCACTAAAAAAAAAAAGAAAAAAGAAAGAACCATGTTTAACTGTCAGATTTGATTTGTTTATTTAACCACGTCCTTAAATAAACAGCTGATTTTTCGTTCGTCGGTGTTTACCTCCATATTAAGTTTATGGGGAAAATTGCGACTTTGACCCCATTATTTTCCATGTCCTGGTGAATTTTCAAAATTTTTTTAATTGATGGCAAAACTACATGCTAAGACCTTTATAACGACACCTTGGACATACTGATTGGTAGCACCACCGCTCCAAAACAATTATCACAAAAATAGGCCTAGTGTATTAAATATATAAGATATCACTGTCAACATCCATTTGAATACAACACAACTAATTTAAATAATAATGAAATGTCAAATCGATAAAATAGAAACATCTGGTCTCGGCAGAAGCTCAGCAGAACAAAACCTAGCCAGCTGATTTAAAGCCACCTTATTTCGCACGTATACAGCTTTGTCTGCACGTAACATGCCTAATATTCATGCTTTCACGTTGAAAATCTAGTGGGGTAAAGTATAGATTTGCATCGTGAAATCAGTGAGGTAAAGGGTATATTATTGGGTAAACTGTAGGTAAATAAATTGCCACCTTTTTAGAACAAGACCTGTTAATTATCTCTATATCCAGTAACTATTATGCTAACATACATTTAGGAAAAAAGGTGGAAAAATTTAATTTAGAACGGACCTGATACTGTTCTGCCTTCTCCAATTGTTCTCTGCCCCCTTCAACTCTCTGATATGCATTTTCCACACTATCCTCAATAAGGTCTGAAACAAAATTTCTTTACTGCACAACATGTCAATTTGTGGAAGACATGCTACAAAACTCAGTTTGGAATAATCTCTTGGGCTTAATTTTGTTATGTCTACAGTCAGTCAAATCCCGTTTGACTGCAGATAGGACCAGCTGAATAGCTGCAGAAAAACTAAAACTGCTGTTCATATAAAAGCGTTAATGGAGACAATAAACAATCTATATTATCATCTAGAAATGCAATGGTGTCAAGTTTGTTTGTTTTTTTTTGTTTTAGTTAACTTTTCTTACCCTCAAATTCAGGAGCTCTTCTATGGAGTAGAATCGCCGGTGGGCAATCCATATGAAGTTGCTTCCTTTTATATGGAGCAGAGTGTGAAGAGAGAAATAGAAGTTTAACGGTACAATTTTTACTGTTATAACATAGTAAAATATCAAGGCAAAGTGATATTCTCTGATATTCTGGTTGTAGCGCATACGAGCGGCGTTGATCCGCCACTCGTATGGTTGGCGGATGATTATTATTCCATGTTAAATAAATATGTAAAAACAGATGACAATTTTACCATCTGTGGACGAGTGTTTGGAAGGATTGGCATACTATACTTTGTTATCTCTTGCTGTGGAAACCGTTCTCTAAACTCAGGCTTCTTCTCATTTAGGGATTTTTATCACATTAATGTTTTTTGAATACAAACAAATGGTTTAGTAGTTTCACTGTATTTATTTGAGATAAAGTTTTTCATTTCAAATTACTAGTTAACATCAAATTTTAAGTAAGTTTAAGGGCATACTGAACAAAAGTGTTTTCTTGTTCTTAATATGTGTAAAAAATGTGGCGTTCCCTTTTAAAAATTGAATGACAACCTTCAATTAAATCAAAGATTCGTGTACTAGTTTGATATATGTATTTTACAAGAAGGCTTTATGAGACCAATACTATAGTTATGACAACATAATTAAGAATCAATAAAATTTCATCAATATTAAAAACTGTAATTACCAGTATTATTTCTATTTAAATAATGGTATCCAAATTGGTCTCATCAAAATAAAAATCTTCTTGATCATGATTGATATTATAAGTACAATGTACGCTACTCACTGACTGACTGCTCCTGCTCCATCACCATGGCTGCCAGCTCTCTCATCACCTCATTGACGTCCAACACATCCTCCTCTATCTGTCGCACTCGCTGCAGCCTCTCCACCTGCATACCCAGCGTAAACTCTGCCTCTTGCTGAGCCACACGCTGTTGGTGCAAGCGCCGCAGATCCGCCTCTGCCTCCGCTCCAGCTCGGCTATTTTCCTCGTCTTCCTCTGTGGCAACTTCTGACGGCAACAGGCACAACTTCATTTTCTCCGCCACTTGCTGTTGGAACAGAATCAAATTTTGAATATTGCGATATAACAATAACCTATCTCAGCAGCCTATAGCTTTATTCTTCAATTGAATGTCATAAAAATATTTTATTAATATACAGTGGAACATAGTTAACTTGGCCTGTGGTAAAAAATCTTTAATTTTGATTTATCTTGTAGATCCTTGAATTTGATATAACCTATTTGATTTAGTTTATTACAGTAATCTGTTGACTCTCCCCCAAAACATGTAGCCCTGATTATTTTGTTGCTATATAGACCCACCTGTGGGTTATACTTTTTTGCCTTGTATGAATATTAAGGGTTTTTAATTTTGATTATATTATGGTATTCATCGGGCCATTAATAAAATGCTAATAATTATGACTTATCTTACATTTTTATGGTTATTGTATTTCAATTAAAAAAATACTTTTTTATTATTAACAATCATAATTTTCTTCATATTTATGTAACTGTATTACATTTGCTATCTCAAATTTTATTTTTCTCTTATACTTTTGAATGGAACGCAGGCAACTTATTCTCATCTATTCTGTTGTCGTATTTTTTTATTAAACTTTAACCATTTTTTTATTTTGATGATATTGTATTTTTTCTTTATACTTTTTTTCTTTGTTTAAAATATCAATATGAATATTGATATATTGTTAATAATACTTTTTTTTATTTTAATTTATAATACACATATTTTTTTTAATTATTTTTATTTATATAATCATTAACTGTGAATGTGTTTATAAGTTAGCTGTACTATGAATAAACATTTTATTATAGTTTTTTGTTATTTTTGTATTTAATTAACTAATATTCAACGCTTACATGGGATATTAGGGGCCTTGTTATACAAGCGCTAATGCCACGGCTTAAGTAGTAACGGGTTATCTGGGCAATGGTACATCCATAGTGCAATTTATATGAGCGACATCGATGCCAGCGAGTCCGTGTTAGCCCGGCGTTGAGCGTTGCTAGCGCAACCTGCCGTGTTAGCGAGTAGTTGACGTGTACCTGACGCGCAGAAAGACATTAGTAGTCTGTGGTTGTTCAAGTACTGTGCTTCACAGAGAGAGAGACAGAGAGAGCAAGCAACTGACATTGCGAAATTAAGAAAAAATTTATCTTCGTACATTCTGTGTGGCTGTAACTTACTTGTCTTACTTACTTACTAACTTTTTCTGTTGATAGATGAGTGCTAAGCAAAGGTTGTGTACTCCACTGTCCATCACACCTCCTGTTACATTCTTCAAATGCTCCAAAATACGGAGGAGTAGGCTACTACACAACCTTACTGGATGGTGTCAATCATTGTGAATAACGACAACGCTGTTAGCGCTGTGTATAGAAGGAGTACATTTTAGCATTGTGTGTTAAGCACTAAGTTGGTCAGTTGATTTTTGAGTACATAACCCCCCAAACTACCCGTTCCAATTGACCGATATATCTGGTTTACAAACTCATCCAAGCAAATGTAGGAGTACACGTCTCTACCACATTTGTTTGGACCATTTTTATGAGAGTTATCGTTTTTACTGAGACACACACACACATATATATATATATATATATATATAAATTTTAACGACTTTTAACGTCTGGACATCTTAAGACAATAAAATAACATGGTCCCGGGCTTAAGTCTTGCCATGAGACCTACTTCTAAAAGCTTCTTCCCTATGGGAAATTTGCTAAAAATTGTGTCAGGTATAATGGCTCGGCAGTGAGAGTGAAAATGTTCCATGATAAACAATTTGATTCCTAAGGTAAAAAGGGTAGTAGGATGAAAGTACAGTATTGTCTGGTTTATCTACCCGAATCATCTGGAATCTGGATCATCCGCATCGTAGTTCGAGAAAAAGTTATATAAATAACTGTTAAGATGTGAATTTTATCTCAAGCTTCTTCAAAATTTCAGACGCAACTTAGGTATCTTGCTGAACATTGCAAGTGTTACTAACGATGAATGTGTAACATGATGAACGCACACCCTATATATTGTTTCCAAATGGAACAATACAAGCACTTAGCGCATGCGGGAGCGCTCATCATCAGAAATTTCAATACTGTATTGAACTGTCAAAAGCGAATAGCTTTTTGATTTTGAGATTGGACATACAAGCACTTAGCACATGCGCGTACGGTCACAATCAACTAGGTCAAAGTGTAGGTGTTTAAGGTTAGATGTACAGTGGTTGTTGGTTTGGGAATTATTTTTACATCAAAGTTATCAAAGTATACATGTTAAACACTTGTGATATTTCGCTGCTATGTTGTATGGAGGTTATATGCAGTCTGCGTTGTTTATACGTGCGTGACGTGTATATTTATCATGGTATATTTTCAATTTAGTTTCAGATTATCCAGATTTTCGGCTATCTGGATCGGGTCCCCGCCACATTAATCTGGATAAACCGGACATTACTGTACGATTTTCTTCGAATAACTGAGTCTGTACACTCTACATAGTAAGGCATAAGAGTCAGGGTGTCCAGCGAATGGGCTTTTCTAAAATCCCGTTCATTTCCAGTATTTTTCACGAATTTCAGTCACTTTTTCCCGTACTTTTAACCCATTGAAAAGCAAAATGAGTTCATTATTCATGGTTTGCACATCACTTGAATAGATAAACCGCTAATCTAACCATTGCAGATCAAAACTGGAGGAAAAAATTGACACAGAGCACGAAAGCCCATGTTATAGTTAATGCGACGTAAAAGCAGCCAACACTTAACTTACGGTACTAGTTTGTTTACATCACTGGCACTTTTCTGGTGATGAGTAGAGTTACAAATACTACGCTGTTTAATAATTACAGAACCCCATTTAAATAAAAAATTTAAGATAAAAAAAACTCAAGACATAAAGACATAAATTCACTATTGGTTTTGACAGCAGACAGCTGACAAGCTGAAAGCTAGGTTATCGGCGTTGGCGTAGTGATAATAACAGCTGTCACAAAGCAATTCCTGTTTTGCAAGGGCTATTGCAACTAACTATTATAATAGATTCAATTAATTTAATGTTCCCTTTAACCCTGAAATAACATAATAATTGTTAACAAAATAGAACGTTAACACGAGTTGGTGATGTAGTAACGAATAATTTTAATAGTAATGAATAATTTACATCAGCATATGGCTGATGACTTCTGACTCAACATTAACCAAACGCTGTCTATTCTTCTTCTTATTTTCATGGTTTCTTAACGAGAGATTTCAAGGTTGTAACTGGGCCACTGTTGCACGAGATAGCGTAGGGGGATGTCTAGCAACACTCATATTACATCATAATAGATTTGATTCTCTCGGTCCGACACTTTACCATCACTTTTTCTGGGAACTAGTTTACAAACATCTGAGTTAAGCTCCAGCAATGACCATGATCACGTAAAAAAATAGGCCTACTTTGATTTTAGAATCAAAATCGAAAGTCTAACATTATACAGTAGAGCATCAATTATCCGAACATTGATTATCCGGATGACCAGTTATACGAACTTCTGGTGGGTTAAATAATAAAATTTAATAAGATGTGCAAGAATTTAATGTTTTTAATTCCCTGTGCGGTAAGTTCTGCGCAGTGCGTTCCCGAGTGCCCTGCTTATTAGTTCAAACCGTAGACAATTTGTTGTTGCTTGTTGTTGTTCAGGCTTTAGCCGCTGAGGATGCATTATTTTTCACGTCTGTCAAAGTGGCTGGAGCGTCAAGCGAAATGTGGGACAATTCAGCTCTTGTCCTTAAAAAGACTAAGAGATTTAGCCGCAAAAAACGTCTCAGTGGTCTCAAGTAGAACCAAATATTTGATTTCTTTAGTCAGAATCTTTAATCTTTTAGTCAATATGCAGTACTGTAAAGCTATAATTTACATATTGTAAGTTTTGTGTAAAATTTCATTGTTTTTTGGATTGCTTCCTCTGGTAAACATAATTGTACACAGCTTATGTTACATACAAAACATACTACTGAACTCTGTAGGCCTAAATTCAAAGTTTTAATTACGTGTCCACTTTTGAGCTAAAAATAAATTTAAATCAGTTATCCAGATTATCAGTTATGCGGACAGTCATGCATCAATTAGTCCAGATAATCGATGCTTTACTGTACCACTAAGTCACTCCACCACTGAAGAGTAGGGCCTAATTTAAAATACTCACTTTTTGCTTGGTACTGTACGTATTAACTGCCTCTTTGAACCTCCCCCTCAAAGCTTCTACTTGTAGTTTAAACTGCTTGTCTTGCCCTCTGACTAGACCTGTAAGCCTATGAAGGTCCTGTGTGGTCTGGGATATGATCTGGTTCGTACTCAACTGGGTTACATGTCTGTGTAATAGAGGAAAATCTTGTATAATCCATAAATGTGTAGTGTAATTAATTAGAAAATAATATTAACCCTTTCAAGATTGTGCATTTACAAGTACATTTGAGGAAGAACATAATAAAATGTCCTTACTTAAATAAAAATAAACTTTTTTAAATAATAATTAAAAAAGACATGATTTTTTATGATTTTTACATTTTTTGCATTAAATAAAAAAGTTCTAATAATTTTTTTCACTCTTTTAGTAATTTTATTAGATTTTTTGCATAAGGCCTACTCTGGGAAAATCCAAATTGGTCATCATATGACGTCCATACTCGTGAAAGGGTTAATACTATTTTAAGGTTTTTTTTAATGGTGGAGAATCACATTTTATGCATTTAATTTCAATTTCACACTATTTTATTTTTATTCTTTTAATTGTTTTAAAATCACAGTTTGATCCAGACAAGTCAATTATATAGTATTATAAACTTTAAATTTATTAACAAATAACAAATACAAAACAATATCGAGATCATTCCATTTGGAATCAACCTAGAACTATTAGTTTCTTAAATTAAATTGGTTTTTCTTCATGATATGGGGAGTCACATACACCATTTTAATAGGTAATTCTGGGCAATTCTTAAGTCGCCAGTTGGCAGTTTGTACTCTAATATTAAAATATTGTCTTTCAGGAACAAAGGCCATGTTTTTGGCAAACTACCTTCCCAAAAAGTGTTTGTGTGATATCACTCCTTGACTCGATTAAAAAAATGGCTCTGGCTTAAATACAAAAAAATTAGTTGCATTCTTAATTACAATCTCATTATTAGGTTGATCCCAAATTCTTCATGAATTTGTAAGTTACGGATGAACCATGGAGAGTTTAGGTATATTCTTAGTGCTTTGTTTAGGAACGCATGATTAAGGTTTGCTTTTTAACCCTTACCGGGCGGCTGACGAGTTTTCTCGCAGCACAGTAGGGTCCCACGGCGCGGAAACCGAGTTTTTTCACTTTCAGCCATTTCGTCACATTTACTGAGCTGTAGTTCGCGAAACAACCAATAGAGTGCATGGTAATGTTGCTTTAACCTCTATGAACTCACAAAACCAATATGGCGGCTTTGATGGAATTTCTAGTGACTGAGATTAGATGTTATGCAACTTTGGCCTGTATTCTAGCGCTCCCGTACTGCTTTTGACGAGAAAATTAACGCGCCACTACGACGAGCTGTATTCACTGTTCCAATCATTGTTTGTTGACATCCATTGACGTGTGATTATTTGTGTTGTGTTTGAGAAGTAAACAGATAATGTAGTGTGAATATTTGTGAATCTAAAAAATAAAATAAAAAGTGAAACATGGCTCATCCAGACGATCCGGAATTTGATGAGTTCGTGAATGGACTTATGACTGTTTTGAGGCTTATCATACGACGCAAAACTATGTTTAGTGGTAATGTACATAATATCTTTTTACTTTATTGACATGTTTCTTCTCACTGTTTTCATGTTTAGAATCAGTAATTTTTCATTTATGTAAGCCTACAAGTTTTATTTCAAGCGCTCAGAATTTTTGGCAAAAATAACTTTTTTAGATACCTGAAAAATAGTGTTAAAATATTCAATAAATAAAAATGAAGCATATTTCTGTTTTCTACTTTATTCAAGCTACCTAAATCCAAAAAGAACATTGGGAAAATATAATTTTGATTTTTTCAACCTAAATGAGCAGGGAGTGTGATTTTCAGTAGCGCTTTAAGGGTTAAAATAAACACACCCCAGATGGGACAAGCAAACATGAATAAGGGCCTTAGAATCCCAAACTGTGTGAGTATTTTAGGGTAAGTTAAATAAAAGTAAAAAAGGTCATTATAATTATGTGATCAATTTTTCATGACATGTAGCTTTGTTACTGACAAAGATCAGCTGAAAAATAATATTCCTGTCGAGAATTATTTTTTGTAATATTTACGAATTTATATCGGGGATAAATTATATTATCTTATGTATATATAAGATTATGTATTATATATATATATATATATATATATATATATATATATATAATATAATTCACAATTTAGGGCTACTTTTAGTAATATAATAAATAATAAAACAATTATCTTTTATCAGAAATGAAAAAAGGGTACTAATTGTTTTATTATTTATTATATATACATATTTGTTGTATGTTTTGTGAAAATTAATTATATTTTGATTTTAATCATTCATCATAGATAATTAATTAATAGCTCAATGGCAACTGGGTCCAGTATCAAACCATACAAAAATGTGTCAAAATTATACTCACGGTTGAACCGTCGATCTTCGGATCATATTACAATAGAACCACCAAGCCAGTCATCTTTTGAGTTAATGAATGATACATGAAACTGTTGGGAATACTTAAAACCTCTAAAAAGTAAGTGGTTTCCAAAATTTACAAGAAAAGTAAATATTTCCTGCACACATCATTATGAAAGGTATATTTTTTAATTAAAAGTATACACTTTATATGAGATTAATTCAAACATATTGCTTATATATTGCTTACCATATTGCTTACATTAGTGTGTGAAGATTTGTGAGTATAATTTTCAAACAAAATTACTCACACTTTGTCTCTAATTCCCTGGTTGTCCTTCCTAGTGCCGAGGGCTTTGAGAGTATCATCGAGTTGCTTCAGACTTGAGGTGATTGTGTAGATATTGGTTGTGATGCTCTCAGAGAGTGAGTAGAGTTGAGGGTGAGAGGAATTACTGAATCCAACTGTTGGAACCAAATTCTCACTAATTGCTCCGTAGGACCGCTGAGATGGCCCTCCCATAAGGTTTGGGTTATTCATTTTTATAACACTTCCTGAAATCAAAATACAGTATTATTAATTATTATTAAGTGATACAGATCTCTAAATTATTACCATCAGAACCAACCATTTTCATAAACTATCATTTTCTAAATTGTGTGGACGTACTGTAGATAACATACTTTAATTTTATTTTTAAATTTCAAATATTTTTTGTTGAAAGGTAATTAACACGTTTTTGCTCATAACTTTTATGTATGCCAAGCTCTGTGCTATAGGGTTTTAGGGTTTTTGTTACTCATTTTTAAATAACTTTCAAACATTAAAATCATGAACGAAGCATTATGCATGGTGAAGAAACAACTACTGACAACATTAACAGTCAAACCTAACCTTCAAACTGATTCTATGGCTCCATAACAAGTGAAAATTAGTCCGCATATGGGATGGACACAAATTGACACATTTACATTTGATTCGTGTCAAATGTGTTAAAGTAATCATATCGAAAAAATATCACTTATATATTGTTACTAAGACCAACACCAGATCCAAATACATACCATGTACTTTCAATACTTTTAACTGAAATGGTAACCTACCCAGGCTGCTATTTTAGGTAGCTAAGTATGAATAAGGATTGAGTGTAAGATAATTGTGGCTCGATCTTGTAGTCTTGTTACTGACTAAGGCTGACATGTTCCTCACACAGAACTGTTAATTAATAGCCCAATGTCAATGGCATATCTAAGGGACCTACAGTTTAACCTGGAGTCCAAACCACTGCCTCTAAATTACAAACTGATCTAATTATGGGTATGGCCTTTGTGGACCATACTCATAATACTAGGTATTATTCAATAGTGTTGACGATCATTCACGCAAGAGAACACAACACCCACTGACCACTGCTCACAACTATTCACAATTCATGACCTCCAAGTAGCTGGATTACAGGACACGCCGCGGTCCCAGTCTCTACTATCGCAACTCTAGAAATGCGAATTCATATAATCTGCGCAAAACGAAACCCCAAGAGAAATGTTTGTGTTTACTTCCCTGTGGAAATAGGTTAGATCATGGATATGTCTAAAGGGAATGTTTTCAGTTCATCTAAACAGCTGTTCTTATTCTTTTATATTAAAATTCAATACAATAGCACTGGAAACCTGTTACATATTTTCCATATTAAAAATCACCAACATCTCCCCCCCATAGCTAAGACATATCCATGTCAATAACACAACTGGGTCTCTAACCGATATCACTACAAAACTCAAAGCACAACATCCTGCTTTTTTGGTTGTTCGCCAACTGATGTCAGGCTGATTAATTATTGAAAACCAACATTACAGTACGTGCAAGACATTGATATTTTAAAAAAGATTCTTCCATCTGGTCCTATTGCCACTATGAGCTAAGGTACCTTGTCATGATACTGTGGAAAATGTAATCTGGAAGCAGCTTGATATGGGATGAAAGCGTGATGAGATCTGGAGAAACCTATTCCAACATAATTCCATAGAAAAAGGTTATTCCCAATTTGAAGGAAATGGACTGAAGGTCCTACATTTTTCAATATCAGGCCCCTATTTACAACTCAGGAAAAATAATTTTAAAAAATTAATGAAAGGAATACTTAATTCCAATGAGCCCGAATCCTTTTGACACCACAAAAAAGGTAGTCTAAATAATCTGATTAAAGTAGCCTAATTGACTGAAATTCAATAAAAAACAAACTGTGGGTAGACTGCTGGGTATTCAGTCTGCCCAGCAGATTCCATGGTAATGGGTGGGAAAATAGGAAATTAGTCGGGTAGTTCGATAATCTACAGAGTCATTATTTAGCTGTAGGGTTTTCTACGCAGGCCTATGATTCAGAAACCGCAGATATTGAAATAATAGTACCAATAGGTTGTGCTACAGCATAATACCTGCGACAGTGTAGCCTACATAGTTTTAGTTGGCCAAGTTATTGATACTTTATACAATTAGTATTATTTTATAATATTTGTGTCCGTGTCTCAGTTGGCAGTGTAATAGGTAATGAAACTTGGTCACCAATGATCTTGGTTTGGATTCCGGAGATAACAACCAGATTATTCAAGGTTACAATGTTAGATGTTACAATGGCTACAAGGTTTATCAGTACTATCTATCATGCACTGTATCAGCTCACTCTTGACATGCCCCACACATTGATCTGTAGTCTAAATGGGCGGGCAAAGTATAGGTAAAAGAGGCTATCACCCTCTTAAAACATTTAGTATCAACCTAACATAACTTTGCAGAGAGCTATAAAATATGGAATAATATTTAATATTTTTAATATTAACAATTCAAATTCCTCAAACAAAATATTTCCAGGAGAAGTCTTTAAATAATGGCTAGAATGTTAAAAACCAAATAGAGCTCCAACAAGGTTATCTTGAACCTTAAATGGAGCAATTTTTTGATAATCTCTAGTTAAAAAATTTTCACTAGTAATTGTGAGAAAATTTGTAGGCTTTCGTGGATGGGCATTATTAGGCTACAGAACACAACTTTGCTCCACGAGGAACTTTTTTACGTTATTTAATTTCAGTCCTTTTAACTTTATCCGGTTAGTTTTTCTTAAAATAACCAGAAGAGATTCTTTAAATCCCAAAACGACAATATAGTAAAAACTCTCTATTAGGGCTAAGAGAATAAATGTTTGAGTTCTAAAAGTGTAGACATTACATAATATTTTATTATCGCTTTTTACTAAACTCAAATTAACCTGCATTTTAAAGTAGGATAATAATAGCTTACAGTGTATAGTATCTTGGTAACCAAAACACCGGTGATTCTAAAAATAACTCGAAAATTAAGAAATAAAATGTTTACTAATACAACATCTCCAATACAAGAATAAAAGTCTTTTTGACACAATTATATTATAAACAGATTTTTCTGTATTTTTGACAGTTCCTAATTTGTTATTCGTTAACAGCTGAAACAAGCAAAGAGTATTACCAGCTGAAAATAAAGCAAAGAGTATATAATACAATGGAATGCATTATTTGTTTTATATATACACGTGAGTAATTATTGAATTTCCTATGGAAAAGTGAGCTAACCTTATGTAGGCTAATCTCAATAAGTATGTTTTAGCCAATTTAAAATAACGCTTATCTTTCATCTCGAGTTTTTTTAATACTTCACTCCTAAACTTACTACAAATTATTAATCCCCAGACTGCTCTCCACAATGACCAGTGGTAGTAGCTTCACCGGGATACGTAACATGTAAATTAACTATTACCTTTCATTTGGACGACCCGTACGGTTTGTATAGAACGAACGTATATACTGGCACTTATGCCCAACAAATACATGGAAGTTGGAGGCACTGAAACCCAGAAACGGGAACTTCACGTTTATTTGGGCGGGCACGATTTGTAGTCCTTGCGGCCACCCTGCGTTATACAGAGTGTGTGCCAGAGCCGTTCGAATGGTGTCACCAGGCATTTCGTTAAATTTCACAACAGCGGACGGATCATTAGAGGACACGGGAATCCGCCTCCCGCTGTGTTGTCCGATGTGCAGGGCTGTAATAGGCCAGTTAATTAGGCGACTGTAGGTCACCAAATTAACATCTATGACTGTAGGTGTATAATGCATAGTTTCTTTCTCTTATATTAAACATTTTTTAAATAACATTAATCCTTTTAAGTGTTTTTTCACCTTTCACATCAACATTTTTTACAGCTTCCGATGTTGAATTTCCGAGATGAATTATTTGAAATGTCTCTTTTACCATTAGAATTAGCTACAAAATACCCAATTTATTTTAGCATAAAAACAAGGCTGTGAGATTACAAAAAAATTGTGTTAGTAATATTCAGAAAATTTTCTTTAATCAATAACTTTAGCTTGTTATTGCGTTAAGTTATATTTTTTACAGGCAAGAAAAAACTGAATTGTTCTAAATAAGAAAAACATTCTAATAAACAATCAAATTCTCTCTGCTTTGGAGCATACAATTATTTTCGTTTTCTATTTCCTATAATTTTCTTTTTTAATATTTATCCATGGGCAATTTGATCTCTGTGTAATATATTGAAACATTATAAATTAGCTTAAGTTATTAGATCAATCATGCCATTTACACGGATTTCAGGCAGTGAATGCCTTCAAAGTGCATGATACTGCGCTATATTCGCTGGGCGGCTGACAAGCTCTTGGTGCTAACTCACTTCTAGAGCGGACGGTACCCAGCCCCTTACTCGGTTTGTGAAACCTCGGCGTAGTGAAACAGTTGATTTTTATAACATACTCGGTTTTGTGAAACCTCGGCGTAGTGAATTTCTGATATGCATAGGATTTTTAGCCTTACACTCGGCGTAGAGAAAACATGGTTTTGTGAAACCCACCCGATTGATTCGCTAGTTCTAAAGGTGTAAATTTTGACATGGATATGTCTTAACTCTGGGGGATGTTGGCAATTTGCGCTACCAAAATTTGAAACGGTGGCGTCATTAGGTTAGTGACGACATATGGTGGGATGACGTTTTAGAACGACTGTTTAGAAGAACTGAAAACATTCCCTTTAGACGTATCCTATATCTAACCTATTTCCCTCAGGGAAGTAAATACACACTTTTTCTTTATTTAAAATGCAATTAGTTTACCCTAAAACTAATCAACTAAACACATTATTGCTCTCAAGATAATATCAACAAAATTTATTATGATTTCTTGAAGTTTATATGTGACGCATCTAGTTCTGCCAGTGGTATTGGAGAGCGGCGGACGCGTACATCACAGCAGTGCCTGTTAGCTGGAACAACCACATAACTATTATCATATAGGTACCTCATTGGAAATTTAAATACTTTTATACTAATTATAAATACATATCAGTGAAGTTAGATTGGATTAGATTAGCATTTGAAATGACGACCTACCCAGAAGGTATTTAAGCCAAGTACGAATGAGAAATGGGTGTAAGATGATTGTGACAAGATATTGTAGTCTTGTTACTGACTAAAACTAACATTTTCCTTGGAAAGGACTGTTAATTAATAGCTCAACAGCCAGTGGCATTTTAGGGACCTGCAGTTTAACATAGGTTCCGAGCCACTTTTGCGTCTGAATTACGAACTGGTCTAATTATACGAGCATAGTATTTGGGAATGAACGCAATAATCAATAATGCGGATGTTAATCTTCGCCAGATAACATCACATTCACCGTTCATCGCTCATAACTATTCACTATGATACTTCACTTCCAAGTAGCTGGATTACAGGAGTGCCCAGACCGACCTGTGGCAGGTTCTTGGCCAAGTTCAGAGGTTAACACATTAGATACATACGAGAAAAGCTACAGTATCTCCTGAGTTAGTAGTCTCTGTGTTATCCAATGTTGCAGTAAACCTATGACGTTTTGGTCCCTTCGTCTTTCCAGGTGGTCACCCACCCAGTTTAGTTACACTGGGCAGTGACATTTTTTAATCATTCGACCTAAACCGTTTCCTAGAAAGATCCAAACCCTGGTCACAATAATTATGACCTGTTGTTATGGAAGTAATTATTTAAAATCCCATTAAGATAGTGATTGGGTCCATAATTGAACCAGCGATCTTCGTACTACGACGATGAGGTCCAACACCACTTTACGAGATAAGAGTAACGTTAAAGTTACTTTAGAACGTACTGCATTTAAACATGTGATTATGTTAGAAACATAATTAAGTTTTAATTGAAGTATAAACAGCCTTATAAACCATATTGACTTTTTGGCTCAGTCTGTACCTTAAAAATCAAAGGCAAGTCAATTTCGGTGAACCCTGCTGCGCTAAGAACCACTGGTCTGACCTCTACGGCATCAGAGAAGTCCAGAAACTGAAAAATCCACAAATGTTTAATATTTAATTTTGCTTAGTATAGTAGTATAGTAAACACATAAAACGGAGCCCTGTATTCAAAATTGGAATTGTAATCGAATTTCTAGCACACAAACTATTACAATTTCAAAGGTAACATATACTCCTTCAAAACTTTATAATTCTAAAAAATATTATCTAAATATTTTAAAATACAACCGAAAATGACGTTTTCCATCTGGAAAACGTCATTTTCGGTAAACATGATCTCACATCTCATCAAAACATGATCTCATATCTATGAGATCATGTTTTAAGTTAGAGAAAGAATAAACCGAGAACTTGAAACGATCAAGAGTTAGCAAAACGGTTTTAGTTTTTGGACTAACGAACGACATTTTTCATAACAACTAATTTTTTGACCCTAGACTTCTAAAGCTGTGCTTAAAGCAGAGAGGGTCAAAACAGCTGGTCATATTAAAATGTACTGAAAAATTATAAAATAAATTAAATATCCACCTATACATATATTAATATAAAGATTTCCTTACCAACTGTTCCTGTTTGGGACACTTGAAGATAAGCCAATGGACCCTCAAAGTATGTATGTTCATTCGTAGTAATTCTACCTAGAAAAGTGAACTTAATATTGTATTTTGTATACCGGTAATTAAAATTTTGCAAAATGTTTTGTTTTATTGTTTTCCCTGAAAATGATACTCTGGTATTATTAAAATTATACTCTGGTACTATATGGTATTTAGTATTCTGTGCACTATAATAAACTATCAAACACTCAACCAACGAAAACAAAGGCTTATATACCCAACAATTTGATACTACAACAATAATTATTAATCCAACTAAAAAAGGTCGGTCCCCTTTAACTGAATTTTGAATATCGAAATTGGAAAATTGGAAATTTCTATTGCTTATACATTGAGCCAGTTATAACATTTATTAAATGTATGGTACCTCATTTTGAATTAATTAAAATGGTATAATAATGGGATGTTTCAATGTTATTATGTATTTACTGGACTTCAACTATGTCTTCAATAAATAATGCCTGAAGTCGCGAGATTAGAACTTGAGATCTCAGGCTTACTAGGCATGAACGTTAGCTATGAGCTAATTTATTCAAGGAATAAAAACCTTCTAGGTCTTGAATGGAAGCTGGTGCATAACAGTAGTGTACATGCTCCAGTAACCATGCATTATCTGCTTGATTTTTGATAAGCTGGTGCAAATATTTTTGACAAAAAATACTTTCTCCAGATAATTTATAGGGGGAGTATGTAAAAAGCTAACAGTCCTTGGTTGTAAACAATGAGACGATAGATCAAGAATGTAACTCATTGTCCAGTAAGATAAATGCCAGTAAGATCGCCTACCTGCATTTGAATCCAGTGAAAATCCTGTGTGACTTAAACAAAACGTTACTCTTATTTTACTCTAGTTTATAGTTTACCTGTTTGCAGACCTGCTGACTGCTGAAGCAAATCATAAAAAACTTGTAAAGTCGCATCACAAACACGCTAGCATCATTGATGACAAATTTGACAACGGGATTTCCATTGATTAATTGACGTGTAATGGAATAGGAACAGAAAATTAGTTGAGACGTGAAGTCGGAGAGGTGGATGAGCAGGTCGTAGCGGAACGTGTGGCAGGCGTCGTCCATCATGTCAGTGGTGGTCTCGTGGTGGAACATCAAGAGCTTCAACTGCTCCCGCGTCTTGTCGGAAGGCTCCGTCAAGCGAAGCTTCTCCAACTCTCGGTTGATGTTGACGTAGGACCTTTCAGCTATCAGACACACACAGCAGATCACCAGCACCGACGCATAACTGGGCAACAGCATTATCTGTACCAACATTGTCTTCAGTGCTAGAATAACGTTTGGATTATCAATAAATAAGGCATGCATTCCAACGATCAAAACTAAATATAAAAGTAAAGAGACCGATATAAACCAGCATGGCTTCAGGGATGGGGGGTACGTACAGTAGAGTCTGGCTGCGCTGTATAAGCATTTCAACGTGCTTTTCCTTCTCAACAGAGAAGCATTGATAACTAGAGAATAGGCTGAGGCACGATTTAACTCAAAATCCGCCTCAAAACCAAATGGAATGTTGTGTTTAGCAACGTAGATTTTCCATAAACCGATGAAAATTGTTGTGAAGATAATGAAAATTATCCCAAAAATATATGAGGGCTTCTCCATGGTGTTCTTGGGCCCAACACCTGAAAAATAAAATTATTTATAAAAACAAAATAAAAAAAGTTAATAATGCTACATCATGTAATAATATTTCTAAGACTAAGATTTTACAGTTAAATATTTATGTATTGAAGGAAATATTTTGACCCGAATTTGAGATATTTGAGTATACAACTTAGGCTATTTCACTAACGCAAACGCCGTTTCTTGCGGACAAAACTTCTCTGATACCGCTGAAGGAGAGAGAGATTTTAGTGATTTATCAGTTAAAATGATCGTCTTTATATGAAGGACTCGTTGTGCATAACGGTTTATTTTTCTTACAACTGCACTGTTGGCAGAACGTATAAGCAGTATATATCCACCCTAGGGTGGATAAGAGATCTCATATCGGCGGATATGTAACCGGCCAATCACATGTGCGGAACACTCCAAATCTATATGAAACCAACCAATAGGATTCGCTAAGCGCTCTGTCAGCTGATAGACGGCTCCATTCCTACAACACTAACTTCCGGTTTTGCACAATGAAACTGAGGTACTGGAAACCTAAAATTTTATGAGTTTACCTATAGTATTATATAGATCTGAGATCTGGTCACTTACCAAGAATCGGAAAATAAATTTATAGTGTTTGAGAAAAAAGTTCTTCGTGCAATATTTTGACCAGTTTATGATCAAGGTACATGAAGGATAAGGACCAACAGGGAATTAAGAACTCTCTACCAATATCCTGACATCATTGCTCTAATCAAAAGCAGAAGACTGAGATGGGCAGTTACGTTAAGAAGGGAACTGAACTCCACATTAAGAATAGCTTTAGAGCATCTTCCACGAGGCAAACGACCACTGGGGCGCCCAAAACTACGGTGGTTGGGATTGCAGAAGCTTGATGTTGTATACATACATATATATATATATATATATATATATATATATATATATATATATATTATATATATATATATTAGTATATATAGTATAAATATAAGTTATACTAAAATTTAATTTTTAAAATAATTTTTTGTTATTATACTAAAATTTATTAGTATAAATTGGTAAAATTGATTTGATTTGGAATAAATAAATCGGATTATTTGATTTGAGTATTGTTGATTGCATTACGTTATTACTTCGTTGTTTAAAGTGAGTGTCGCTTATTTGTTACGCATAAGTGATTGTTTTATGTAGCTTTGATAACAATTCTGTTTTTGTACATTTTTAGACTTCCAAAATGACATATTTTATGACACTTTCTTATCTGTTATTCATACACGTTCTCAAAATTTTAGCTCAAAATCGTAAGTAGTTTTCCCACACGCCTTGCATGAAAAACGAAAAATTCCAGAATTATTCACCCTGTAACTCGAAAGGTTCTCACTAAAAACCAGAATAAATTTTGATAAAGAATATTTATGACATAATCAGCATACAAAAGTTAAAATAATATTTTTTAATTAGATTTTTTGCTCGCACCACCGTATGGGGGTTTAATTGTGCAGTGTCGTGGCTAGTGGATTGTGCTTGGAAAGGTATTTGCTCGAAATGGATAAAAAACGGGAAGCATCCTCATCCTCAATATTGATTTCTTTAAAGGCATCCATAAAGACATTTCTATAAACCCGGAAGAAGTCCTAGACGAAATTTTTAAAACGATGTAGGAGGATTCAGCTTTAGTTTAAAAAATACTTTGTGTGTTGTGTGTATGTATTTTTTGTATTTTACGTTTTCATCTATTAAAATAAATAAATTCAATCAACAATAAAGTTACGTATATTCAACATTCCCAATGACTGATGTGCAAAAAGTATTTGTTATAGTTTGAAAATAAATACAAAGTTTTTAATATCATTTAAATCTATTACATGAATGAATGGTAAAATAAACTGGCTTCGGTGTGACAGGGACAGGTCAAGGTCCAATCCGGATGACAACCAACAGGTTTAAACCGCTTTTCCAAAGCGTGTGTGTGATTAAATATTTACTAAGTATAATAAATCTAACGAGTTAAAAATATTGTGCTTCACTTTCAATCTAAAAGTTTTTAACCTACCTGCAATTCTATGAAGAATTTTCTCAATTGTTAGTTTTCTCCCGTTTACATGAGAAGGTAGCATACCAGTAGCTTTACAAAGAAAATGTGTACAGATAAAAACAGCTCCATCCCAAATGTACCTATTGAAACATTCCATTTTAAAACAATGACTTGGGTCGAGGAGGGATTTGCAACAAAAGAAAAAGGAAGAAAACTAACTCTGTAGATTGCGGTTTGAACAATACAAAAATAACGTGTTTGTTAGGTCAACATTTTCTTGAATTGTTTTCTTTGATAGCGCCATTAACTTTATTAACTTATCTCTATTGCTTTCGACTCTATTTATTATCTTTTCGTTTAATATTGTCTTGAATTGTTAACAAAACCCCCTCAGCTTAGACCTACATTACAGATTTAGTAGTAATGTATGGTACTTCTTGAGATCGACATATAATTTCTTTATCATTATTGATGGACCTTCAACTCAATTTATCTTAGATTTATTTGTTGCGAACAATAATTTCAATAATCAAAACAAAACATAAACAAAAACAATTATGTATACAGCCAGTTTATTTGTTGTAGGTATTACACACGGCACTACTACTGGAAACAAGAGATACTACTACAAATACTAAGAATGTTAGTAAATAATACAGTATTACTTAGTCAGTTCAGTGTTTTTATAGCGAGGTTTTCTTTTTAACTGCTATTTTCAGTAACCGCCGCCACCACGCCGACAGTTCGAATCAGCCGGCAGGCCGTGCCGCACTTTGGCCAGTGCCTAGTGTTAAAATGCTTGTATACGTAGGCTATTACTTTTCTTTGGGATATAGGTCAGATCATGGATCTATCTGAAGGGAATTTCTTCAGTTCATCTAAACAGCTGTTCTTATAACCAAGCTATGAAGTCACTAACCATGTGACGTCACTGTTTCAAATTTTGATCGCGCACTTTGCCAACCTCCCCCCCAAGAGCTAGGCCATATCCATGTCAAAAGTGGAAAATCCGTCCCAGGAACTGATAAATTAGTACGAGGAACAGGTGGATCTCTCGTCCACGTTGAACCTCGTGTACGCGGTGCTAAGCTGTGGTCCTCAGTTCCGTATACAACGTCAGTCAACTCAGTGTCCTTCTGGTATCCCGACGCGGCCATCGAACAATAACCCTGCAACTCATCTCGCTAAAAAGAGAGAAAGGAGAAAGTATCGTCTTCATCAGAATTTTGAGTTTTGGTGGATATGTATCCAGTTTAGTATCTGGATATGTATCCCTTAGTCTAAAAAAGTTGTTTTTAGGGTGATGTAGGTCTATGTGTCCATCTGTTTGTTAGTGTTTGTGTGTGTGAGAGAGTGTGTGTGTGTGAATGTGCAGAAGCCTAAAGAAGAGACTATTGGTTCGACTTTCATAAAATTCGGTACAGTATGTAGGTAATAATCCATAGTATCTCGGAGCATCTTTCAGAGGGTATTTCACCATTGAACCCGCAAAAACACACGTAATATAAAATTTCTTAAAACGGCCCAAACGATTTTGATTAAAATTGTATGATTTATACACTAAACAAAAAATTACACCACTCACATTTCTCAAAACATAGGAGGTTAACAATTATAGCTTTTGAAGATAAATATTGTTTTCTGGTTTAGCAATGATTTGATAAAAGAATTTGACTATCACTATTACAATAAACAAAATAGTATTTTTAATCATTAGTTTAAGACTAACTATTCCAGAGAAAAGTTCAATTTATCGTCTATGGTAGACGCAGTACGTTGTATGAGGCTGCCCAATGTTATTCTTACGGAGAATATTAACAGATATTTTTCCTAAGCAGAACTAACATTAGCAGAACACTGACATTTTCACTTAACATTAGCAGAACAATGTATGCAACATTACGAAACAAATTACATCCTCAGGCAAGTAAAGGTAAATAAATTTTACTATATGTATATATATATACATACATATAAATATATAAAAAACTGGAAATTATAAAATATTTCTTCGTTATTTCTAAACCGTTTTCAAGGAAGCAGTGCATAGTCACATCACCCAACAAAACCCACTCAAAAAGTTTGGTATCACCAGGGGGGGGAGGGGCACGTCCCCCAAAAATCCTAACAAGCACTTTTATACACTTGTTTAAATTTGATTCAAGCTAGAAAGTACGTGTCAGTTCGCTCATACCGTTTATTACTTGTGCCATGATCCTGCGCATAAGGCTTATTGTTTTCAGATGGCAATAATTATAATTAATTACCAGCTGTTATACCCACTGATCTAAATTTATTGTTTTTAATTTTTATTGTTTTTTATACGTATCTAAATTTTAGTAGAACTTTTTTAAATATTGAAAATGTCAAAATTACTCAAGTTACCATTCGGAGTTCACACTCCAGTGCTAGAATTGCAGTCCGGACGAATAGCGAATGTATTATTTCCAGCGTCTGGGTTGAAAAGGTAAACAATAGGCTAGACTTGTTACAAAAGTAACCCTGTCACGTGTTCAGTTCCCACTTTGAGGCTCTATAACCCAGCCTCAGCAACGCTCAAAGTAAACCTACTGTACAGTATAAGTATATGAATCCGTTATGAGTAGCCCTTTATTACTTTAAATTAGAAGTTGTTAGTTGAAAAAATTACTATTTTATTGCCCTACGCACGTGTTAAAATAATCTTTAATAGAATTATCGAACGATGCGCCAAACCACCGTGGTGTTCAACGTAATCTAGTGAGACATGGCGGGGACGTGGCGGAGAGTGACGCGTGCTGTCCAGACAGAAGTGGCGTGCCAGTGACTTCTTTCTTTGGACGCTTTGGTTAAAATTAACAACATTTAAAACAAATCTCGTGCAAAATGGATAGTCGAAAGCTCAAGATAACGTCATGAACTGTATGATTTTTAACGTTTATCCGATGTTAATCGCCCCAGGTCTTGCGCACTTTTAATGCAGTAATCTGCACGCTTGTTAATGTACAAACTTGAAATTGTTTAACTTCCTCACTAAATCCTTCACTAATTAAATTCAATGTCGTGTCGCACTATCACGACAAACATCAACAGAACTATAAAAAATATTTACAAAACCAATAGTCTCTGAAAACGTCAAGGGACGCACAAGAGATATATGTCGCCTCCGATGCGCCACGAGGGACGCAGAAGCGACGTGGCGCAAACAAGAGGGCGGCTGCCAGCGCCACGTCCGCGCACAGTCTCCGCCATGTCCGTCCTGTGTGAATCGGGCCTTAGACTAGCTAAATGGTAGATTTAGTTGAGCCGATCGGTTAGTTTTTCTCTGATAATATTTTAAATCGCAGAATAATTTTTTATAAAAAATGAATTGGAATATTGTTACATTTTTTTGCGATTTTTCAACCTAAAAGAAGGCTAACGGGAGGAGAAATAATTTATTATTGGTCATTTTCTATATTTTACAACGATTACTGTACGAAAGTTTTATCAGAGTGATAATAATGTACTGACACATACTTTCTCCCTTATAAGTAAATTTAAAGAAGACAATTTGTAATGAAACTATTACGTTTTTAAAATTTATCTAAATATCATTTATAATTTATTGTTTCAAAAATAATCATCCCATTTCTGATAATAAAAAACAAGAGAGACAAAGTTAAATTAGTTGTTCGAATTTTATGGGGAACCCCCCCACCTCCCCACCGGTAATACCAAGTTTTATTGAGTTGGTTTTGTGGGTGATTTGACCTTAAGCTTTAGTTTCATAGAAAACGTTTTGGAAAATGAGGAAGAAATTTAGAATTTTTTAATATTCTACATGAGAATCATTGGACGCGTTCAGAAAACGTACCGCGTTTATCAGGGACAGTAAATTTAACTTTTGTCTGGAACCGTTCGTTGGTCGTAGACAAATGATTCAAAATTTTTTTGTTTAAAAATTGTTAAAAAATTGTTTAGTTTTTTATGTAGGTTTCAAGACTTTAATTGTTTTCGCTAAAAATTTATTTTTTGTCATTTAAAAGCCCATAAGTTTTGAACCGTAATTTTTAGACATGTGGGGGGGTGTCATATTATTTGGTACTTTTAGCAATATAATATTAGCAATATTTTAATAGCAATATAATATTTTAGCAATTTTTGAGAAATTTGGATTTGTCAGTTTTTAAAGGATTTTAAGGGTGAACTACGGTACCTTTAAAAATCAAAAATTCAAAAAATGAAAAAAACGCCCTGGAGATACGGTGAATATATACATACATGCCAAATTTAATCTCAATCGGACCAACGGGGTAGGTTGTGGCTCTATATACATCCAGACACGCACGCACGCACACACACACACACACACAGACAGACAGACAGATTCACGGACAGACAGATATCCCGTCGAAACCCCTTGTTTTGGATTCAGGGGACCCCAAAACGGATATATCCACTCTCAACTCAAATTCGAAAATGTTGACGAAAACAATACTTTCTCCATGTATAAGGGGAGACAGTAAAAACTAATTCGACTTTGACGAGAAAATCTTGCATTGAGATTATTCTTCATTTTCCCTCGTTGTTTGCTTTTTATTGTCCTTAAAAACATTGTTGTAAACAAACCAGGTTTGACACAAAAATAATTCCGAGCTGGTGGGAAAAGTTGGTTGTCGATCATGGCTGCCGAGCTGACAAACTAGTGTGGCGCGGCCAGTACAGTAATACTCAGCTGGCCACCCGAGCGGTGAGGACGACATCACGGGAAATAATTTTCGAGCTGTCAAGGAATTGGCTCGGCCAGTGCTACTGGCCAACCGAGCGTAAAGGGCTAGGACGGTCATGGCAGATCTTTTTTCTTCTTCTTCCCGAACTGTCAAATTTTAGTGTTTACAGCTGTTGACATTCCACTCATTCAAGTAATTATATGTTTTCATTCGAAAAATACAGTGGATACCGGCTGCTAAACTTTTAACTTGTAAGTACCTACATAAAACTATAATATTATAGTTCACTGCAGTTCCATAAAGACCCTACTTAAGTTTAAGCTACTAAATTTTTATTAGGTAGGTACTTACCAATATACCAGATTAATATTATACCCCCGTCGCAGCAGACCTACGTACTCAGCGAATTTTCAAATCAATAATATAATAATAATAATAATATACGACAAGGCAAGTGGTCAAAATCTGTCGATGAACATGAGAATTATTTGCCTATAACATGGGAAAGATTGTTTAGGTTTGTTGCTGTGAGGAACACTGAGAGTAGGCATTTATACCTTCAAAAACATTTATGTTTAACATTTATACCAACTTTCATCAACATCTGTCGATAAATAAAGGAGTTTGCCTATTCTCCATATGATTAAGATGGGAAAAGAGTATGCAGGTTTGCTGCCATGATAAAAACATAAACTATGATTTTTAAGCATAAATGGATGAACCTCAACCACATTAAGCTAAATATAAATTTTTATCCAAAAATATTGGTTAATAAGTGAAATATTAATTTTTCCTTATCCTCCATAAGATTAACATTGGAGGCTCAAAATACAACGTACTGTGTTTAGATTTTTTTATATCTCTTTAACCGTTGGAGATAGAGAAAAACTTTAAGGAACTTAATTGTGTAGTTTTTTAAGCTGATTTTAATGGTGAAATATTAAATCTAAAAAATTTTTAAATTACATACGAAAAACTCAAAAAACTCCATTTTGGGGTACAAAACCCCCCCAAACTACCCGTTCCCATTGACCAATATGTCTGGTTTACGAACTCGTCCGAGCATTTGTAGGAATACACGTCTATACCAAATTTGGTCTCTATCGGACCATTTTTACGAGAGTTATCGTGTTCACAGACACACATATAAATATACATATATATACATATATATATATATATATATATATATATAAATATATAAAAATTTTAACGACTATTGTTTTTGGTCTCTAGGCACCTAAAGAAGAAAAAATAACCTGGTCCCGGGCTTAAGTCTTGCCATGAGACCTACGGTAATAGCTTCTTCCCTATGGGAAATTCGCTAAAAGTAGTAATAGCTACTTACTTTAGGTAATTAAGTGTAAAATAAAGCAAAACAAGCACAGCAATCAAGCAAAAAATGTTCAGGTTCTCTAATATTTTAGAGTTTTAGCGAATTTCCCATAGGGAAGAAGCTGTTACCGTAGGTCTCATGGTGAGACTTAAGCCCGGGACCATGTTATTTTTTCTTCTTTAGGTGCCCAGAGTCCAAAAACAATAGTCGTTAAAATTTATATATATATATATATATATATATATATATATATATATATATATATATATGTGTCTGTTAGCACGATAACTCTCGTAAAAATGGTCCGATCGAGACCAAATTTGTTAGAGACGTGTATTCCTACAAATGCTTGGACGAGTTCGTAAATCAGACATATCGGTCAATGGGAACAGGTAGTTTAGGGGGGTTTTGTACCCCAAAATGGGGTTTTTTGCGTTTTTCACATGTAGTTTTTAAAAATTTCTAATTTTATATTTCACCAATAGAATCAGCTTAAAAAACTACACAATTAAGTTCCTTAAAGTTTTTCTCTATCTCCAACGTTTACCGAGATATTAAAAAATCTAAACACAGTACGTTGTATTGTGGGGCTCCAATGTTAATCTTATGGAGGATAGGGAAAAATTAATATTTCCCATATTAATGAATATTTTTGGATAAAACTTGATATTTAGCTACATGTGGTTGAGATCTATCTATTTACGCTTAAAAATCATAGTTTATGTGTTTATCATGGCAGCAAACCTGCATACTCTTTTCCCATAATAATCATATAGGGAATAGGCAAACTCCTTTATTTATGAACAGATGTTAATGAAAGTTGGTATAAATGTTAAGATGAAAATTATTTATGGTAGAAATGCCTAATTTCAGTGTTCCTCACAGCAGCAAACCTGCACACTATTTGCCTTGTTAATCTTATGGAGAATAGGCAAATAATTGTCATGTTTATGAACAGATTTTTTTAAAACTTGTTATATATTATTTTTATATTATTGATTTGGAAATTCGCTGAGTACGCAGGTCTGCTGCGACGGGGGTATTTTAAATTCGTATTATACAAATAAAGTGAAAAGTAGTATATTGAAAAGTGAAAAATAGGTAGGATAGTATTTACTAGTTGGAAATGCATGCATATTAATGAAGTGCACTGTTTTTGTGACTGCAATTGTTTGCATCAAAGTTTTAGTTAGGCTACATACTTTTACACTTTAACTGAGATTGTTTTAATATTCATGAATGTTAGTTTCATTCTGTTGGTTGCTCTCCTATTTTATTTTAAAAGAGCATTAAAATCAGTGCTGATCATGAGGCACTTGATTTCATTGTATGAATTCATCTCAGATTTTAGATCAGGTCAGTGAGCTTGCTCTTCAATATCCCTCATCCAAAAAATATATAAGTAGGTACTTTCATACCATATCTACCTATGAGGTACTTTGTGAGCATTATAAACAATAACATTTAAGTTAAAACACATACACTCTGGAATAATGAGAAACTAATTAATAACCATTTCTTGTGAATAATGAAATATTTGAAGCAACAATTTTTGAGAATCCTTAAGAATAAATTAAGTTTTATTAAGTTGTAATACCGTACTTAAGTTTTTTTGAATAAATTAAACGAATACACTTTGTAACAAGATGTTAAGGGAAATAATTTTCGTTTTGAATGCTGATTTTATTAAAATAAGTCTTTATTAATTCGTTGTCTAAGAGTTTTTGTAAGAGTGTTTGAGTTAAATATACAATTTTGCCCAGTAATAAATACCCTCAAAGACATAAAAGCCTTTTTAAATTTTTTTACAAATGTACAAACTTTCTAATTTTTGCAACGCTAAAATAACAAGATCAAAACATTTCCAACAGTACAACTGATTTCTTCAAATATGAGGGCCTTTAAAAATACCTTCTTTAAGAATACTTTTTAAAGGTACACTTATAAACACGTTATAGGTAGAAAGAAATTTGAGTTTTTAACTTTTAGCTAGACGTTACATATACGTAGTCAACAAGCGTACAATATTGTAGCGCGATAAAATTCTAAATTTTGACATAAAAGTGATTATACAGTACTATATTAAATTAATTAAACTTTGAAGGTATATAGTTGCATAGAAGTATGGTGACAAAATATATAACTAAAATCATAGTTCAATTAGTGATTCCCTATAAGTCCTGGAAAGAGCTCAGTGGGGAGTCATGACCCCCATGACCTCCCCCCTGGATCCGCCATTGTAGCCAAGGCAGAAGTATGAAATTCTATGATATGAAGTGTGTTTAATATCTTTGAACTACTTAGTTTAAGTAATTATTAAATTAATTGAAAAGTATAATATGAAAACATTTTATTTTACACAATCTATTTTGGAACTCATATTAATTATTGTAAACAATGGAATAATATTATTGTAAAAACCTATGATTATTTAAATTAAAACGCAGAACACAGTAAATGTAAATAAAACCATATAACAGCGTGTATGTAACTTTTAACTTGGGATTGATTTAAAACAACTTAACATTAAAATTGGTTTTAGAAATAAATGTGGCAGTGGCAAAGATAATAAAAAAGGAAACCAGTGTGGACCTACCAAAAAGAAGACCCAGGAGAGCAAATCAGGGGAAAAGAAAGTCGTGAAGAGCAAGGATGGATCTGGCAAGAGTAAGGACAAAGGGTGCAAGTCAAGAGACGAAGGTTCGAGTGACGATGGAGCGAGCAAGCTGTCTGAGGTGCCGAGAATCGGCATCAACGGATTTGGGAGGATCGGGAGAACGGCTATACGGATCGCGACTGAGCACAGTTGTCCGTTGGAGGTAAGACATCCACATCAATCCACGTGGTTGGTAAATTTTATAGCTGCTATATTTGAATTATTAATGATAT
This sequence comes from Nephotettix cincticeps, assembly GCA_023375725.1. Classification (NCBI taxonomy): domain Eukaryota; kingdom Metazoa; phylum Arthropoda; class Insecta; order Hemiptera; family Cicadellidae; genus Nephotettix; species Nephotettix cincticeps. The sequence continues at coordinate 26,895,807 of CM041790.1, read as the reverse complement.
TAAAAAGTTATGTTGATTTTGTCCGTTGGAGGTAAGACATCCACATCAATCCACGTGGTTGGTAAATTTTATAGCTGCTATATTTGAATTATTAATGATATTAAAAAGTTATGTTGATTTTTGAAATTCAATAACATGATGTTTTTTGAAGAATGTGTTTTCTGCTCTAATAATCAAATGAAGATTTTTGACAAATAATGAGACTATGTACTCTTTGAATTGTGTACTCAAAGATAATTTTGAGAGATTTATAGAGGACCCATAAATCTGTCAAGGCATATATATTCTTCTCATTGGAATGTTGTTGAACAGCCACGGGCCACACATACAATAAAGGATATACGGTAAGCGAGTTCTAGAGATTGATGAACCAAAGAACATCCTTAGAGGATTAATATAAACAGTCCCTTTGAGATCAGAATTGCAGATGAAAACAATGGTTCATTCATAACATCCATACCTCTCTCTATCCATCCAGCCCAGCATACCTTCAAAGTCCATGAATTAACAATCATTATTAATTATGTTGGCCATAGCTCTGCTGATGGTGGATAAAGTTATATGATAAACCATCTGCTTTATGGGCTTAGGTCTATTCTGGGTGTCCACTTTCCAGGCTGAGGAAGGAGTCAAGCCCTTTAGGGCGATCAAAATATATAAGGTATTATGAGATATCATCCCCCATTGATTTTGAGAATGATAATAGATATAGTAATGCTATTGTGATCTATAGGACATTATGTATTAACTGTATAAACAGCATAATTGTTATATTAAATATATATTGTTACATTTTAGTATATTAAATCATTTTAGAATCCATAATTATATTTTGTATAGCATGAAAATACCTGTGTTGTACAGAATTCTGTTCAAACAATTTACACGTTGTATTTGAATTAATGAATTTACAAAAACATCTTATAATAAGTAACTTAATTGATTGAAAAAGAACGCTCATAAGAAAAAAACCTGTTCCAGCCTGTATGTAAAAAACCTGTATATGACAAAAAAATATTTCTTAAAGAATATCAAAATTTATTGATCTCTACAAACTACATTGCTAACCTTCATCAAACACACTTCCTCAGCCCTTCATATATCATGATCAATGTATATTGTTGTTATCAGATAGTAGCAGTGAATGACCCTGTCATGAAGTCTGACTACATGGCCTATCTTCTCAAGTACGACTCCGTCCATGGGCGCTTTGTTGGGGACGTAGATGTGGATGGGAAACAATTACTCATAGATGGTGAGTTCGCAACCTACTGATCCAAGAAACTTATCTCATGATGATGTTCATTATAATATGTCTTGTTGGACTTTTCAAAACATGTCCGTGTCTTCAACTAAACGTTTCTGATGGTGGTGTAAATCTTCTTGTTTTTAAAGTGATTACTTAAGAATTATTTATATTTAAATAAAAATGGGGTGTATTTAAGGCAAAGAAAAATTCTTACAAAATTCCTTACTAAACATAACATATAAACACAAAAAAAATAAATACCAAAGATAATTCATAATATTTTTCTTTATAGAGGTTTTCTAAGCCTTTAAAATGTTTTTCTTAGTTTTTTTTGCGAATTTCCGATAGGGAATAACATATATATATGAGTGTGTGTGTTGATAGATGTGTATTCCTACATTTACTCGGATGAGTTTGTAATCCAGACATAACTATCAGTTGGAAGTGGTATTTTATTTTTGTATTGTATTTTTTGTATTTCCACTCCAGAGGCATTTTTTAAAATTTGATGGGGAACAGTCCAAACCCCGGTCTTGTTACTACCTGACGTTGACCTGTTGTTAGGAAGCATCATTAATTAATAGTGATAAATGGCGACTGGGTCCAGATTCGACCCTTGCGGGATTCGATCGGACGACCTTCAGATTTGAAGGCAGGTATTATACCCACTACACCACCGAGCCATTAAAAATTTTTTTGCATTTTTAACATGTAATTTTTAAAATTTTCTAATCTTATCTTTTACCACCAAAATCAGCTAAAAAAACTACACAATTTAGTTCTCTAAAGTTTTTCTCAATCTTCGACGGTTACCGAGATACTATAAAATCTAAACATAGTACATTGTTTTTGAAGCTTCAATGTCAGCTTGTCTTTCGGAGGATAAAGAAAAATTAATATTTCCCTTATTAACCAATATGTTTGGATGAATCTTGGTATTAAGCTTCATGAGTTTGGGATCCATCCATTTATGCTAAAAAATCATAGTTTATATATTTATCACGGCAGAAAACCTGCATACTCTTCCCCATATTAATCTTAAGGAGAATAGGCAAACTCATTTATTTGTGGACTGATATAATTAAAACTTGATATATGGTCAAAATAAAAATAGTTTATTATAAAAATTCCTACTTCCAGTTTTCGTCAAAACAGCAAACCCGCATTCTCTTTCCCATGTTAATCTTATGAAGAATAGGCAAATAGTTCCCATATTTATCGACAGATATTGATAAAACTTGTCATATATTATTGTTTTGGAAATTCGCTGAGTACGCAAATCTGCTGTGATGAGGGTATTTAGTTTTATTAATGTAAATTCTTAAGTGATTATTTGAAAACAGGACAAGTTTCTCGACGTTCATAAACGTGTAGTTGAAAAATCAGACTCAAAGGAAACGGCCAACAAGATTAAAAAGAGAATATTAGAATAATTAATAACCAACTCCATAATGTGTTCCACAGATAATGTTGATGGTCGCTTAATTTAAAACTTCATTTTTTCAATTAGTGAAAAATGTTAGCTTTGCTCTTCTTAACATTCTTTGACAGCCCTAAAGCATAGTTTAAAGGAAAGAAAATGTTGGTGTTTTAGGGCATTCTTTTATTGTTTAAAGGGAAGTGTGAATTGTATAAAATCCATCCAAGCCCCAATAGATACTTGATCTAAGAACTATTTACTCTTACTTATGGACCTTTCCTACTTTAAGTCAGACAATAGTGTCTCCTGAATCCAGGCAGTCAAGGAAGACTGTACCAGTTAATATAATTATAAGAAATTGGAAGTCCTGGTTAAGCCAGCAGACAAGCCCTCTGAGAAAGAGAATCCAAAAACATCTGTAACTGTAACTAAAATACTGTTAAAAAATTTCATGCCAGATGGTTTTCAGCAGTCTTATATGATAAAAATAGTAACAATAAATACTCATTATTAATAATCATTAGTATTGTTATTATATTTTTGCATTTTTCATAGAAATGTGTAGAGTTCTAGTAGTTGTTACCAGTGTTTAGTATATACTGTAGCTATTAAAGTGAATTAATTGTGTATTGATTATACAAATTCCAATGTCTACAGGCAAAAAAGTGTGCACATATTCAGAATCTGACCCAAAAAATATTCCATGGAGAGACCTTGGAGTGGATTATGTAATTGAGTCGAGTGGGAAATATACAACAGCCGAAAAATGCCAGGTTAGCCAATAACATTTTATTACTTATATTAATATATATATGAATGTTGCTATATATGTGTCCGGAAAGGTCTAAGCGAAAACATTTTTTTGAAAACTCCATAAGTTTCTATTTTATGGAGTTTTAAATGTCTAATATTAACCTTATGGGGAATAAGTTTGTTTACAAATTCTCCACAATCAAAACATTTGATTTCTTAAGCTACAGCTTTTTGGTTTACTTTCCATTAGCAATATGCTGTACTATCCAATGCCATCTGAATCATTCATTAATTTAAAACTATTTAGTAAATATGTGCTGTACAAAATGAACAGCTTTATTCACCACTTAAATAGTTTACGGTTTTGGAGGATTATGTATTTATATATTTTTTTCTGTCTTATTAAAAATCACATGTTTATATGTTGGCCAAATAAAAAATAATTAAAATGTTTATACATATTACGTTTATTATAATAATCAACAGTCTTTCCAATTCAGGCTTCAAATTTTGAACACGAGTTTGTTTTGCCCTTCTTGTATTTGGTCATTTTCTTCAGAGTAAAAAAATTCCTTCATTTTTGAGAAAACCATACTCAAAAATTATATCAATTGAACTAGGAAACTTAAAAAAATCTTTTATATCTCGAATGACTTAACAAATTTCAATAACTGGGTACAATATATTCTATATACGCTTTTGAGTATCCAATATAGAACTGAGAAAACGTTTCTTTCGTGTCTCTTATTCCACGCATATGTTTTGCTTAAAAATAAATGAAGATGTTTTGCAGATGGTACTCTTCCAACCTACATTTCAAATGGTGTTGTATGATTGAGCCATCCTAACAGCTTCTGCCCAAAACATAGGAGTAATCTTGGATTCTGTCATTAGACATCTTGCTTTATCAAATAGTGTGTGATAGGTCTTTCTCCAAGACCATTTTATTCAAGCGTGTAAGGAGCTGACAATTATTTTTGAATATTATTTTCTTGCAAATGATTGTTAAATACATCATTGCAATACCTGTACTCACTTTTGTCATTGTCTTTTTGCAAAACTTGATTAATTTTCTTATTTTTGAATTTTTTCATTATGTTTTTTGAATATTTTGAAGTATTTTTAAGACTTCATTCTTATTTTTTAGAAAATATAGTTTACTGTACAGAGATTTATTGTCAATAAAAGTTACAAAATACTTTAGCCCAATCTAGTCACTGAGTCTCGGCCATTTTTGAACTGTTCTACCCAGTTGTAAAAATTTGCACGATTCAAACAATGTTCACCATACAGTCACCAATTTAGTCATTCTAGAGTATATATTCAGAGGTTGTTCACCTTCAGTGAGTAAAATACGAATAACAGAACGTTGTTCAACTAATGTGGAGTTTTCAAGTAGACTTGCCATCATTAAATATATTTTTGAGGTTATAACACAACAATGTTGATTAATCAGCTGATTAAACCTATCCCAGTGCTGCCAACTTAAAGCTGCAAAAGCACCAAAAATACTCTACCAACAGTTTTCTCCCCAGACCTGTTTGTCTCTTTAATTATTGAATGACCCTTTTAATTATCTTAATTATTTGAGTTTCGGGGTTCAATTCTATAATTCACAGTACTTGCCATTGCACGTGAAAAGTTATGAAATGTTACAAGAACAAGACTATACTATGTAGAGAGTAATTTAGCAGTGGAATAATTATGACTCATGAAATTATATTTTTATTGATAGAAATAAATTAAACATAACATTATAGTTTGACCTTTAAAATAATCTATTAAACTGCTAAAAGTAAACTAACAATTATTGACATGTGGTATTAAATCATATGTTTACATCAGTCACAAAAATAATAAGATATTCCCAATATTATTACGTATAGTCACTGTGCCATAAGAACTGTATTATGCAGCTAAGAGTGCAGAGGTGGTCTTTAGACTTTCTACTCACTTTAGAAATGTGATTGTTGCTAGGGCCACCTAGATGCGGGTGCCAAACACGTCATTGTCTCCGCCCCGTGCAAGGATGACTCACCCACCTTTGTTGTGGGCGTCAACCTGGAAGAGTATGACCCCTCTATGAAGGTTGTGTCAGCAGCCTCCTGTGCCACTAATGCCCTTGCCCCATTGGCCAAGGTGGTTCATGAAAATTTTCATATCATCGAGGGTTTCATGACCACTGTGCACGCCATCACCGCATCTCAGAAGATTCTGGATCAGGCCTCCCAGAAGGTTTGCCATCGCTTTGCAATTTTTTAATGACTTTTTGATAACACAAAATATAACTATAAATATTATTAGAGAAAATTATGATTATAAGGAGGCCTACAACTGTATATTTTCTCCTTGACCAACTTTAAAGAATCTGTTTATAGTTCACAAATTTGATGTATAATATTGCTGAGTGAGCTCACAGCCCTAAGGGCATCAAATCTAAGGAAAGCAACTTTGAAACAATAAAGAAAACTTTGCATGTTGGTGCATTTTTTACGGTCTGATGCAAAGTTAATTGACACGGTGTTTTGTGTAAGCAATTTTTATACAGCATTATTCATGTTAAAACCTGTGCTTATGTTAAGGGTATTATTATATACTCTTTGTTTAAAAAGGTTGTATTTCATTAAAAGACATGCTTTGGTTGGGATAAGTCAAAAGTACCTATTCATTTTTCTTTGTACAATAACTGTTGTGAGTACTGTAATTCAAGGATCTTTCTGAGAGAAAAATACATTGGTCACCTTCACCTGCATCAAAGTTTGAATAACCATCATGCAGCTTACTGTTCTGAAATAGTGATTGATACAATACAGAACTTCTTGCAAAGTTCTTTCACTTTTCAAAATCACAAATGAACAACAATAATAAATACACTACTTCAGTATAGATATTTCAATAACCTTACACTTAAAAGTTAAAAATTTAACTAACATGAACTTCTGACTGAGTTGTGGTAAATTGTGTACCTGTGTTTCTATAAGAGTTAAAATAGGCTTGACAAGTGCCATTGCATTAAAGCCATCATTATGAATGGATAAATGCTATATTTAAAGTTTTGCATTGACAGAATTGGCGAGAGAGTCGCAGCGGTATGCTGAACATGATTCCAACGTATACAGGAGCTGCTGTCGCAGTCGCCAAGGTCCTGCCAGAGCTCAAAGGGAAGATGACAGCTCTCTCCATCCGAGTGCCAATCCCCAATGTATCCATGGTCGACCTGACTTTCAGGTGACCAAGAAATTTACTAGGAATGGGTCAACTCCAATTTTTTCGATTCCGATTCTTTAAAATCGATTCCCAATTCTGATTCCAACAATTCCAGGGATTGATTTGACCTCTGCCAACTAATGTAACGCTTTAACCCTTGAAGTGTCCAATATATTTTTTTCAGTGTCACCAGGTTTATAGGTTTTTGCAAGCCTTAAAAAAATCTTTATTAATTCTAGAAGTTAAGATATATAATTTTATTCAGTACTAAATGAAGAATTAAGAAATGTTAAAAAATATTTCAATTCTAAATATAAATATTTAGTATATACATAAACAAATAAATAAATACACATATGAAAATCCTTTTTGTTTATGGTTGTGTACCTTATTATACACAACATACGTGAAAAAAATTAAAAAGCAGATTTGCTTAAAATTTAATGGTGAAACCAAAAATATATACTTATTTATCGTTAATTCGAACAAAATAACAAAATTAATGTAAACCATTGCTAGTGGTAAAATCAGGAAAATTGCAAAAATCACAAAAATAAGACGCACAATAATAAGAATTGTATGTATACTTACAATTCTTAAAGTGAAGTGTAATGAATTGGATGATATAAACACTAAAATATGGATGTTTTTTCTAATTTGCTTTTATAACTTAGAGGTACCTACTGGAATGTTATGGTTTGATCTAAACAAACTAGGAGTACTATATTGTCCACGTTTAAACATGAGTGTGGCCAGTCATAAGTTGAAATTTTCAAATCACACTAAACGAGGTGGAGATGGAGACAATTCCTCACACCACTCTCATTAAGGCTACAACAGCAGCCATTTTTGTACAGAGAGACAATATACTTTGTATTTTAGTCCTACTTCATTACGTACACTATAATTTTCTGACAGAAATTATTTTTCTCTCCTGTCGTAGGACTGAGAAATCGACTAGTATGGAAGAGATCACCAAGGCCATGGAGGAGGCTGCAGATGATGCATTGTTGGGGGTCATAGACGTTACCCACGACCAAGTCGTCTCCACTGACTACATCAGCTCTCACTACTCAAGCATATTTGATGTCAAGGCGAGCATGGAACTCAACCCCAACTTCTTCAAACTGATAGGATGGTGAGTGAGGCCACAAATTATTATTCCAGGTGGACTAAGAGGGTTATTGTTAAAATAAAGACAAAGTATTTATTCATTTTAGTTAATGGACCTTTGAGTAAGATACATACATACATATCCTGTCCCGTTCCGATTATCTTCGGGTCTGGGTGTTCACTAGGCCTCTCCACCTTCTTCTGTCCTTTCTTATCCTTTTTTTATCTTATCCTTTTTTTTCTTATCCTTTTTTTCTTATCCTTTTGAGTAAGATACTAACTTATTAATTCCAACACAGCTTTTTTCATTGTTGCATAACCTGCGAGAAATTACACAAGTTTTTGTCTGACAGTATAAATTATACTTTTTTACACCAAAGATCATTTGGCATGAAGAGTTGGGTACTTAACAACCATTCTTCTGATATTTCTTGCAACATTACAATTGACTTTCATGCATACATTTATTGTCTCAGCAAGAAAAACCTGTAAAAAGACAAATGTTATTGTAGAAAAAACACATAAAAGTAAAATGGCTCACTGATTGGCTTTGAATATCTCGATGAGAATATTTATAAACCAATACTATTTTATATTGGTGTGGATAGTTGTGAATGTTGGTCGGTGGGTGTAGTGTTCTCTTTTGTGAATTAATGTCCACACTATTGAATACTATGTTAATCCGTAAAGATCATCCTCATAATTAGACCAATTCGTAATTAGGAGGCAGTGGTTTGGACTCCAAGTTATCTTTTAGGTCCCTTAGTTACCTTCAGTTGTTGGACTATCAATTAAAATCAATTATCAGGACTATCAATTAGTCCTGTCTAAGGAAAATGTCAGCCTTAGTCAGTAACAAGACTACAAGTTCACACCACAATCATCTTACAGTCAATCCTCATTCATACTTGGCTTAAAATACCTACCTTGTGGTAGGGTCGCCATTTGAATAATCTAATCCAACATATGACTTTGGAGAGATTAAGTTTTAGATTTTTTATTTTTAGACATTGTGATTGCCTTTAAATTGAATAAACCACAAGTCCATTGTCCAATGTTCAGGAATAAAGTCAATCGTATCGTTCTGGATGTTGAGTCATCATTATTTAATAAGTTTGGATCTCTAAAAACTGGGCTATGTAAAAATAAATACACTTCATCATACATAATAATACTTTATTCACATCATGTATTATGTACATCAAAATGCAGCTAAAATTCTAATGGTTATCTGTTGGTTTTTGAAATGGCAACAGCTTACTGGAGCTCTTACAGTCAACTCCATGTAAAATAAGATACTTTTCAGAATCCAACCTCGTCCAGTCTACTTAGTCTAAAATTTGAAAGCATAATTGCTAAATACACAATTTATAATTTACTCAGTACATTATTTATTATAATATTATTTTCATAGTAGACCTAAATATGTTATTGTAATACATATAGGAATTTGTCAATCAATATACTTGTGTTTTAGGTTTGACAACGAATATGGTTACACTTGCAGAGTAATTGACCTGATCAAGTTCATGCATGCAGAGGCAAAAGAAGCACAGACGAATGACAGCTGATGACATGACAACTTTCTTGCTCTTAATCAAAATATTATATAGGCCTACTTCTTGTAGTATCAGTTTGTCTCTTTTGTGATCGTGTAAATCTATTTATAATAAAATAATATTATATACTTTGTTTAGTTATAAGTGCAGCTTATAATACCAATATGCTTTGATAAAATAATTAAGTAGGCTCTATGTAGTTTTAAATCTTGGAATCAATTTTTATTTTCAGTATCATCATCTAGTTTTAAATATTTTAACCAGCAGAGTAATACCACTATAATTTATTCAAAATATTAATAAAATAATTAACTTGTTATAATATGATACTCACAAAAAATACAAAGACCCCTTTATAAAATACAAAACACATTCTGAGCTTAAAAAATCCAAATAACAGCAAAAATGTTTGTTGAATATCAATTCGGCGTGCATACCGGAACGTGAGTTGAGTTGAGTCGTTTCGGCAGCGCTGGCGCTGGTCTGCTATTTAAGTTAAACTATATTGTTAGACTTAAGTTTGGCGCATGGTTTTATTTTTCATATTTTGCTGTGTTTTGGTTAACTGGCGTTTTGGATGACTGGGCTTCGGATGATCGACGCTCTACTTATTGTAAACGTATTGCTGTGTTAAAAATAAGAACAATATGACATGTAAGAAGCACTACACTTAACACTTTGTCATAATATATATTTATATAAATATATATTTAGGCCTATATATAATATATATATATATATATATATATATATATAAAGAAGAGAATAGTAAAAGAGAATACATTTATGTAACTTACAGCTCTATAATTGACAAATTCATTACAAAAACGTTTTTGACATCAAAATTTAAAGTAAGTTATGGAACAAGGCACAACATATTTAACATGATACCCCCGTCGCAGCAGACCTGCGTACTCAGCGAATTTCCAAATCAATAATATAATAATAATAATATATGACAAGTTTGGTCAAAATCTATTGATAAAGAATGAGAATTTTTTGCCTATTCTCCATAAGATTAAAATGGGAAAGAGTTAGTAGGTTTGCTGCTGTGAGGAACACTGAAAGTAGCCATTTATACCATCAAAAATTTTATTTTTAACATTTATACCAACTCTCATCAACATCTGTCCATAAATAAAGGAGTTTGCCTAATCTCCATATGATTAACATGGGAAAAGAGTATGCAGGTTTGCTGCCATGATAAACACATAAACTATGATTTTTTAGCACAAATGTATGGATCTCAACCACATGAAGCTAAATATCAAGTTTCATCCAAAAATATTAGATAATAAGTGAAAAATTAATTTTTCCTAATTCTCCATAAGATTAACATTGGAGCCTCAAAATACAACGTACTGTGTTTAGATTTTTTTATATCTCGGTAACCGTTGAAGATAGAGAAAAACTTTAAGGAACTTAATTGTGTAGTTTTTAAGCTGATTCCAATGGTGTAATATAAAATCAGAAATGTTTAAAAATTACATGTGAAAAACGCAAAAAACCCCATTTTGGGGTACAAAACCCCCCCAAACTACCCGTTCCCATTGACCGATATGTCTGGTTTACGAACTCGTCCGAGCATTTGTAGGAATACACGTCTCTACCAAATTTGGTCTCGATCGGACCATTTTTACGAGAGTTATCGTGTTCACAGACACATATATATATATATATATATATATATAAATTTTAACGACTATTGTTTTTGGTCTCTGGGCACCTAAAGAAGAAAAAATAACATGGTCTCGGGCTTAACTCTTGCCATGAGACCTACGGTAATAGCTTCTTCCCTATGGGAAATTCGCTAATACACTCAAAAGACGGCAAGAAACTTCGCACAGATAAAAAAATACTCTAAATCCGGCGTATACAAAATAAAGTACAATGAATGATTATGAAAAATATGGGTGGGCTTCATAACTACAAGTTTTCACTTCTAGAAGGTCTAAAAAAATTAATAAATATTAACCGTATCACTACTAAAAGGTATCACTTCTACATGGTCTACATAAAATGATAATCAAATCATAACTCCGAGGTTCAAAAGGTATGATACCATACCTTTTACAAATGTTAATTTACATTTTAATGAACGTATATATAATTTTTTCCAAAGCGCTAAAAATGAGTTAATTATTTTCTCAGCATTGTTCTGATCTTTTTATTTACAGGTCTGTACTTTTTAATTTTTACTGTTTATCATCAAGAGAATTTAACATTTTAAATTTGTGTAACACGAAAAAACAAATGGGATTAATATCTATGTATGTTCATTGTTACGTGATACAACAATGAATTAATTAAGGGAAGTGGAGAGGTCCTATCTCCGCCATGTTAAATGTCCTGTTATTATTCTTAGAAACTATAAAAGATATGGAGTTGAAATTTTATATCTGTATTTGATTATGTATTGTAACCCACTAGATTGTTGCACTAGAATTATTGGTTCATCATTTTTAATTGCTGAAAAATAATTTTTTTCATATCAATATTTTTCTACATTCAAAATTATTTTTATCAGCGACTAATATTTTAAAGCAATAATTCTAGTACTGTAGCTTGGTTACATAGTTGTAAATGCATAGAAAATTTCAATTCCCTATCTCTTATAGTTCCTGAGAAAAGTATACCTCTGTACAAAAAAAAATCAACCATCGGAAATGAGCCATAAAGTACTACTACCATCGAACACACAAAATGTAAAAAAAATTACCCTCCCCAATTCCGTTAACAGAACTGTGCATAAAGGAAACGACAGTTTACAGCTTTATTGGATAGGATAATTTTTATGTAAGCCTAAGCTGAAGAAATAATACAGGTCGTACTTCCCTGCTTAAATAATATTTTATCAGACTGCATGGGAAGTATTTATTTTCTTGAGAGCTACATACTAAACTACATTTTAGTTTATCTAAAATATATATACAGTACTTAGGATCATCATACAAAAATACCAGTTCCTTAAAGAAAAAGATTTCTTCTTTACACACTAAAAACAGAAAATGCATAACTAAACATGATTTTTAGGCCGGTGACGTTATCGGCCTGTTAAAATTAATCAGTGTATAGCAAGACTACAAGCGTTTATTTTTCAAACCAAATTGACCTTTTTTTTAGGGATAATGAGTTTTAAAGCTTGCTATTTTAATGTTCCCGTATTAGTATTTTAAATCTTGTTTCTGTGAATGGGTAATTTAATTATTATGCTTATTTTAGTGTTCACATAACTATGAATCAAAGCATGACGTATAACTTAATTTAATCAAGTTAATTAATGAATCATCTTAATTTTATTCGTGGATTTCCCATAGGGATGAAGCTATTACTGTAGAACTCATGGCAAGACTTAAGCCCGGGACTTATTATGTTATTTTTTCTTCTTATAGGTGCCCAGAGACCAAAAACAATAGTTGTTAACATAAATAAATATATATATACATGTGTGTTTGTGTGTGTGAACACGATAACTCTCGTAAAAATGGTCCGATCGAGACCAAATTTGGTAGAAACGTGTATTCCTTCATTTGCTCGGACGAGTTCGTAAACCAGACATATCGGTCAATTGGAACAGGTAGTTTGGGGGGGGTTTGTACTGAAAATTGGGGGTTTTGCGTTTTTTCATATGTAATTTAAAAAGTTTGTAAATTTTACCTTCAACCATTAAATTAGCTAAAAAAACTACACAATTTATTTCCCTTAAGTTTTTCTCTATCTCCAACGGTTGCCGAGATATTAAAAAATCTAAACACAGTACATTGTATTTTGAGGCTCCAATGTTAATCTTATAGAAGGTAAGGAAAAATTAATATTTCACTTATCAATCAATATTTTTGGATAAAACTTTTGGATATTTAGCTTCATGTGGTTGAGATCCATCCATTTATGCTTAAAAATCATAGTTTATGTATTTATCATGGCAGCTAACCTGCATACTCTTTTCCCAAGTTAATCAGGGAATAGTTAAACTACTTTATTTGTGGACAATGTTGATGAAACTTGATATAAATGCTCAAAATAAACATTTTTTATGCTAGAAATTCCTATTTTCAGTGCTCCTCACAGTAGCTAACCTGCATATTCTTTTCCCATGTTAATCATATGGAAAGTAGGAAAACTCCTTTATTTATGGACAAATGTTGATGAAAATTTGTCAAAATAAAAATTGTTTATGCTATAAAATTCTACTTTCAGTCTTCCTCACAACGGCAAACCTGCATACTCTTTCCCATGTTAATCTTATGAAGAATAGGCAAATAACTAACTCATATATTTATCGACAGATATTGATAAAACTTGACATATAATACTACTGATTTGGAAATTCGCTAAGTACGCAGATCTGCTGCGCAAGGTATTTTAATTTGTATGTTTACAAACAGTGTATACAATATGGGTGATATTTTAGGCCCATAAAATAGTTTTCAAGATTTGAAGATCTTAGCATTAATAGTTGGACAGGCCTAGTAGAAAAACTATATTTATAAAAGTTTAACATTTTTTAGTAGGCCTATTTTATATTACTCTGAAAATAGTTTGCAAATTACATATTTCATAGAGCCTACAGTTTAAAGCCATGGTAATTAATTATTAATATAGAAGACAAACAGTGGATATTAATCAAACCCTGAAACATCTTATAACATTGTATGTTTATTATTTAACATAAGAATAACAAACCCTTTAGTGCATAGGACTCTGATGATATCTTGTAGTTTCAATTGTTCCAGTGTGTTCTATCTTCCAGAAATACACAGTAACTTTAAGTAGTGAATTATCCACAGAGGAAATTGGTCTAACAGTCTATCACACATCTTGAACCATGGTGCTCAACCAACCATAGTTCTTTTTCTACCTCTGGCTCTTACTTCTTCCAACTTACTTATAACTTCACCGCACCCTTCCTTACCATATATTTTCTTGTAAGCTTTTAAAATAAATTCAAAGAGTATCTCTGAGTTTTTGTGTGTACTGATAAGGGCTCGCTCAAGAACATACAGATCAACTCCTTTATCTTCAGGTGAAGCATCCAATTGGCTAAGGCCAAAATCAATCAAATATAGCTCTACATCACCTGAATTTTTTACTAGCATGTTAGATGTTGTGAGGTCACCATGAACAATTCCGTTCATGTGCAGTTTCCCAATAGATCTTCCTATTTCATCACAAACTAGTTTCAACTTTTCTATTAAAACATTACCTTCAAATGTACATATAGCTACGTTTATAAAATCTTTCACAGTAACACTATCTAAAATTTCCTCCATAACGATAAGGCGGTGGTCAAAGTCTACAAGGAAGATAGCAGGTGTGCGCACCCCTGCAGTTTTACTTTTAACAATTGATTTTGATTCTGCCTTCATTCTTTCCTTTGTAAGATGTTCATCTAAGATATTAAGTCTGTAACATTTTTTAAATCTTTCCTTTACTATTACCCTTCTTTCTAGATATAACCCCCTATACAGTTTTCCCTCAGCACCTTGCTTGAACACCACAAAATTATCGTTGAGTTCCATTGTATTAAGTATCACTCAATCACTTTGACATAAACCTTAGTTAGCTACATTATCCTTTCATCTACGATTAAACTACTTATGGTCCACTAACTTTGGAAACATAAAAAACTTAATAACATAAAGCGATGAGGTTTTAAAACATAACCTCATTCATACAGAACTTATCAATTCAGAGAGAAGTGTCTAAAGCAAAATAAACGGTTTCAGTGGACTGACACATAATTTCCACCTTAAGTAAAGTTAAAAAAAGGGAATCCCTAATAAAACTATCACGTTCTTCAAAGTTTATCTGAATATCATTTAATAATTTATTGTTTCAAAAATAATGATTCAGTTTCTGAAAATAAGAGAGACAAAGTTAAATTAATTGTTCGAATTGTATGGGGGAAACCCCACAGTAATACCATGGATGAAAGGAAACCAAGCTTTTTGAGGTGGTTTTGTTGGGTGATTTGACTTTACGCTTCATACCAAGTTTCATGGAAAACGGTTGGAAAATAAGGAAGAAATTGATTTTTAATATTCTCCATAAGAATAACAAATATCATTAGGCGCTATCAGACAATGTACCGGTTCTACGTTTATCATGATTTAGATTTAGATTATTAGATAAGATTAGGTTATTTGAAATGGCGACCATACTACAAGGTAGGTATTTTAAGCCTAGTCTTGTAGTCTTGTTACTGACTAAGGCTGACATGTTCCTTAGACAGGACTGTTAATTGATAGCCCAACAGCCGATGGCAACTAAGGGACCTACAGTTTAACGTGGAATCCGAACCACGACCTTTGAATTACGAATTGGTCTAATTATGATTATGGTCTTTGTGGATCAATGTAGTATTTAATAGTGCGGACGTTAATCCACACAACAGATCACCACACCCACCGACCATCGCTCACAACTATCCACAATTCGTGACCTCCAAGTAGCTGGATTACAGGATGACGCCACCATCCCAGTCATGGACAGTAAACTTAACTTTTCTCTGGAACCGTTAGTCGTAGACAAATAATTAAAAATAAATACTAATTTGTTCTGTTTTTAGCTGATTTCAATTGTACCAGCATAGATGAACGGATAGTAAAGTTAGTTAGTTGAATAGATCGGGGGGTATGACGTAGTTATAATCCGTTCCTCTCTGGTACCAGTCAAGTTATACTTTACCATTAGCGTGTTTGCTGAAAATTTAAAAACTTGATTTTTTGACATTTCAAAACCCATAACTTTTAAACCGTCATTTGTACAGGCGGGTGATGTCAAATTATTTAGTACTCTGTGCACTATAAACTCTCAAATTTTAATAAAAATCTTTAGTGCCGTTTATGAGAAACTTGGATTTTTAAGGGGTTTTAGGGGTAAACTACCCATACAAATCAAAAATTCAAAAAAATAAAAAAAACTTTTGGAGATAAGGTGAATATATACATACATATCAAATTTCGTCTAAACCGGACTAACGGTGTAGGCTGCTCTGCAAGAGACTAAATGGCCCTTTTGTGGCAAAATAAACACAAAAAGTTACCAAGTACTATACAGCGGCTGTGATGATGGTAGACACTATGCAGGCGTAGGGTTTGCCATCAAAAAAAGAATTTTGGAGGCTGTGATAAAGTTTGAACCAATTAGTGAGAGAATATGTACCATTAGGATTAAGAGTAAATTTAAGAATATCTCTTTGGTTAGCTTTTATGCACCAACTGAAGAAAGTGATGAAGATGATAAAGATGATTTCTATGCTCAATTAGAAGATGTAGTGTCAAACCTTCCTAGTTATGATATAAAGTTACTAATAGGAGATGCCAATGCAAAAATTGGCAAAGAGTCTATGTGGTCACTAGTAGCTGGAAAGCACAGTTTACATGATGACTCATATGAAATTGGAGTACGTCTATTGAGTTTTGTTAATGCTCTAAACTTTTTTGTTGCGAGTACAAAATATCCCCACAAAGACATTCACAAAGAAACATGGAATTCCCCAAATGGAATTACAAAATACCCCCGTCGCAGCAGACCTGCGTACTCAGCGAATTTCCAAATCAATTATAAAATAATAATATTTGACAAGTTTTATAAAAATCTGTCAATAAACGTGAGAATTATTTGCCTATTCTCCATAAGCTTAACATGGGAAAGAGTGTGCAGGTTCGCTGCTGTGAGGAACACTTAAAGTAGGCATTTCTAGCATAAAAATTTTTATTTTTAATATTTATACCAGCTTTCATCAACATCTGTCCATAAATAAAGGACTTTGCCTATTCCCTATATGATTAACATGGGAAAAGAGTATGCAGGTTTGCTGCCATGATAAACACATAAACTATGATTTTTAAGCATAAATAGATGAACCTCAACCACATGAAGCTAAATATGAAGTTTCATCAAAAAATATACATTGATAAGTGAAATATTAATTTTCCCTATCCTCCATAAGATTAACATTAGAGCCCCACAATACAACGTACTGTGTTTAGATTTTTTAATATCTCAGTAACCGTTGGAGATAGAGAAAAACTTTAAGGAACTTAATTGTGTAGTTTTTTAAGCTGATTCCAATGGTGAAATATAAAATTAGAAATTTTTAAAAATTACATGTGAAAAATGCAAAAAACCCCATTTTGGGGTACAAAACCCCCCCAAACTACCCGTTCCCATGGACCAATATGTCTGGTTTACGAACTCGTCCGAGCATTTGTAGGAATACACGTCTCTACCAAATTTGGTCTCGATCGGACCATTTTTACGAGAGTTATCGTGTTCACAGACACATATATATATACATATACATATATACATATATACATATATATATATATATATATATATATATATATATATATATATATATATATATAAATTTTAACGACTGTTGTTTTTGGACTCTGGGCACCTAAAGAAGAAAAAATAACATGGTCTCGGGCTTAACTCTTGCCATGAGACCTACGGTAATAGCTTCTTCCCTATGGGAAATTCGCTAAAACCAAATTGACAATGTTATTATAGATAAAAGACACTTATCGACAGTGACAGATGTTAGAAGCCTTAGAGGAGCGTGCTGCAGCACGGATCACAACCTAGTGTTAGTCAAATTGAGACAAAGATTGAAGATTGAAAAGAAAACGCACAAAGAGGTTGAAACTCAGTTACTGTTCGAAGAAAAAAAGGCCAAAGAATTTAGGTTAGAACTGTCAAACAGATTTGCAATACTGGAAGAAGAGAATAATGATGATGAAGAAGAAGTAGAAAATATGTGGACAAATTTTAAAACTGCATTGAAGGAATCAGCCACTAAAGTTTTTAGTAAGAAAAGAAAACCAAATAAACCATGGTTTAATGAGGAATGCAGGAAACTCGTAGAACAGAGAAGAGAAGCGAAACAAAAATTATTGACACATGAAACACAAGAAACAAGAGAAAAATATAATAGGCTGAATAGAGAAGTCACAAGATTTCTTAGATCAGAAAAGAGGAAGTACATAAAAAATCTATTACTGATAGCAGAAGAAGACAGAACTAAAAACAACTCCAAAGATTTCTATAGGTCAGTAAGGTTTTTCAGAAAAGGCTACCAACCGAAATCTTTCGGGATCAAAGATGAATCAGGGTCGATGGTGGGGGAAAGAACGGCTGTACTGAATGTTTGGAAAGACTATTTTTGTAACCTCTTGAATGGGGACTTAATTGATGAAGATGAAGATAGTAGGATGGAAACAGTTGAAGTACCAGAAGATGTGCTTGTGCTTGAACCAACCTTCGAGGAAGTTATAGTAGGTATAAAGGCATTTAAAAATGGCAAAGCCCCAGGGGAGAGTTCAATCACAATGGACATGGTAAAACATGGAGGCGGAAGAATACAGCAATATTTGCACAAAATGATAGTCAAAATTTGGAGGACAGAGAGGATGCCAGATGACTGGAAAGAAGCAGTGGTTATACCAGTTCATAAGAAAGGAGATAAATTAGATTGTAAGAATTATAGAGGAATCTTTATTGGAATCTTTATTGGAAGCAGCGTACAAAATACTCTCTAAAATCCTGTTGAACAGATTGAAGAAGTATATTGAAGATAGAGTTGGAGACCACCAAGCAGGTTTCATGAAGGGAAGGTCAACCACAGATCAAATATTTGTTCTAAAAGATATTATTAGTAAATACTGGGAATTTAATAAGAATATTTATATATTATTTGTTGACTTCAGTAAAGCCTATGACAGTATTATAAGGCAAAAAATGTGGTCGCTCCTTAACAAATACAAAATACCACACAAGTTAATAAATTTGATTAAAATGTGTGTTGAGGGATCACGATGTAAAGTAAGGGTAGAACGAGATTACACAGACAGTTTTGAAGTTAGCACAGGGGTTAGGCAGGGAGATGGCTTATCTCCCCTATTATTCAATTTAGTTTTAGAGGAAGCCCTAAGAAAAGTGAAAGAGACAGCAGGTGGTGCCTATATTGATGGAAAATTAAATATATCAGCCTATGCAGATGATGTGGCAATTATTGCAGAGAATAGAGAAGACTTAAAACACTTAGCGGAAACTCTATTAATAGAAGCCAGGAAAGTTGGACTGGTAGTAAACGAAGATAAAACTCAGTATATGAAGATAGGTAGGGAAGAGGTGAATGAAGCAACACAATTAAAAGTGCTGAACTATAGCTTTAATTTAACCAAAGAATTTAAATATTTAGGAGTAACAATAGTTAGTAATAATAAGGAAGAAAATGAAATTCTTAATAGAATAAAAACTGCTGACAGGTGCTATTGGGGTTTGAACAAACTGCTGAGCAGCAAACTACTAAGTAAGACGACAAAAATCAGAATTTATAAGACCATATTACAACCAATAATTCTGTATGGCTGTGAAGTTTGGGCACTTACAAAATCTTCAGAAAAAAGCTTATAACTTATGAAAATAAAGTTCTAAGAAAAATATTTGGACCTATTTATGAAGCAGGAGTTTGGAGAATCAGGAAAAATAGAGAACTAAGAGAGAGCTATCATGAGCCGGACATAGTGGCGTTAATAAAAAGCAAGCGCCTAAGGTGGCTGGACCACATATTGATAAGAGACAACTCCAGCTTGATAAAACAGGTTTACAACGGCAGGCCCGATGGTAAAAGACCTCTTGGAAGACCGAGACTGCGGTGGAGAGATCAAGTGTTAAAGGACACAAGATTTTTGGGAGCAACAGTGGAATTGGCAGAAGATAGAGAAGAATGGAGGCGAGTCGTTGGCGAGGCTAAAAACCATCTTGGGTTTACATGGCCACAGGAGTGAGTAAGAGTAAGTATGGCACTGTACACATTCAATTTATCATCCGTTCATCTATGCTATTTTCAATCAACATTTTCAGGGAGCAACCATGAAAAGTAGTGAACTCCGAAATTTCATGCTATAATAGAACCAGCCTGCTTAAAAATAGGAAAACAAATACATAAAAATAAAAAAAATTACAGTATGTGTCTGTCTGAGTTGAGTTGACTGAAGTTGAAGGTTTGAGCTGTCGTATTGTAATGTCGCTAATTGCAATGGCTGAATTTCGACTTTGTACATAGTAAACACCATACGCCGGCGTTAATATAGTTCCACATCTTCACTTTTAGTTTTGGATTTGACGGATGATCATTCCTGAAAATTAGATTTTGCCCGGACAGTCGATGCAGTTTCTGTCTATTAAGAGGTAAGCTTAGTGGTTTGCGTCTGTCTTGTAGACACCTTATTCAGAAATAAACTTATTATATAATTAATATCTACAAAAGTGTGTATAGCTTCATTTCTTAACTAGTTTGAGATTTTCAATCAACTTGCCAGAAGCCTATCCATTCTCCTGGCCTTAAGGTGGTCTACCCCATGGCAAAATGGTTGAGATAGGTACTTTATATCAAAACCTAGGCATCAGGCATTGCAGACGTTAAAAATAATCCGGTTTTTATAACATTAATTTTAGTTAGCAATGCATAGTGAATGGAATTTATACTAATTTAGGTCTGTCCCATTTCAATATAGGTCCCTAAGTAAATTTAGGCTAAGTCAAAATAAATTAACCATTTTTTTGCTAGTTTCAACTGAGTGTTTGAAACTAACAAAAACAGATTATAGCCTAACATGCCAGCATCAGGGCTGTCACATGGGTGCGGCGATAGGCACAGGTTCGGCCAGGGCAGGGCGGCGGCTTGGGGAGTGCCATAAGTGACACAGCATAAGTAATAGGGCCTATTAAAATTTTTAAAATAATTTAGAATATTACATTGTGTAAGCATTCATCTAACAAGTACTTTTTTGACACATCACTCTATACAGCCTAAGTTATTTGCAAAGGTTTTGTCAAATTAAATATTTTTACAAATTTGAATAGCCTCTCTACGTATGGGTCCTTGCAATTTTCTATTTCTATTTTGCCTGACCGGCCGACTTTGTGACTTTTATCAATGATATAAACGTAAACTACCTCGTAACGTCGTACAACAGGTTGACGAGCATTGTGGCATAGATAAGGGGCAAAATCTCACCCCAGGCGCCATATAAACATGACGGCCCTGGCCAGTATGAGTTGGCTTATTATCTATTTATTAAATCCTGTTTACTGAACATTGGTAATTACAATTAACGTGTTGAAAAAATAATTCTTTTCAAAACCATTTTATTTGTGGCTGGGGTAGTTGGGTCCCTTAATGTATGGGAACTCTCTTAGATTTGCACATCTGATGAAGAAGAGGAGTCAGTACAACCGTTATTCGTGGAATGGGATGGACGAACTCAGGAGAAACACATTTTGAAAGTATACATCAGTCTAATTTTTGTTTGTAACCCTATATCCCTAATTTTTATTTATTTTTGAATTATTCTAAACTTTACTAAAATAATAAAAAATCATTAAAGAGATGTAGGAGACTTCAGAAGAAAAGAATTGATTTCATTTTCCTTCAATCGTTCCACTTTTATATTACTGCCGGCAGTGGTGTAGTGGAGCCGGAGCGGTCCGGAGCGCCGCTCCGGCACAGCTCGTGCAGCCGAAGCTCAGATTTTTATACTTTTGTACTTTGCCTATTTATAGAGCGTGGTAGGTAAGCGAGTCGCTCGAATCATTTCATTATCAACACGCAATATCGAGGCAATTTTAGGCGTTTTACATTATCCCTAACCTAACAACATCGTAACACCAGAATAAGACACTAGGGCTTACTTGAAGACTATATATATTTTTATAGTACAGTGTATCTAGTTTTTTAATTCAAAAATATATTTATTTTTACAACAAACTTGAGGCTGATTAAGAACTGTTGAGATTATTTGTATTTCAGACTCAAACCATTTAAATCCTATTCATTTTAATCTCCGTCTAACATATTTATTTCAACACACCCTCTTCCTACAAAACAGCCTTTAATTTCGATGAAGTTGCGGTGTTTTTTACAAAATAAAATTTGAGGATTTTTCTCCGTATTATGTGGTGGGTAAACTTACCTACAAAATATGTTCTTCTTCCTTGAACTGCACTCGCCAGTTTGGGTTAAAAAAGAAGGCGAACCCTTACTAAAAAGGGGCCCGTTTGCCTTCGACTGCAATACTTTGCATGAATACAACAGATACCCCAGGAGCATCACTAGTCGCTTTAGCAAAATTAAACTTCGGTTTATGTAATTCTTCTTTAAATAGATAAACATTGTACACAATTCCACGCGTTTGACCACGCAATGACGCAGGAACTTGCAGACTTTGACTACCCATTACCCCCCCCCCCAAGAGTAATGGCCTTCCTGGGAAGGACCGCTCCGGCACAGCTTTTTTTTAGCACTATGCCACTGACTGCCGGTATTCTGTCTGCTACAATCAAAGGTACTTTCGTATTATACCAACAACATAGCTATAAAAAGAAAATCAATTTAATAGCCTATACGTTTTGTCACGTGATATAAAAAATAACAAATTTTCAAGACTGTGTTCGTTTGTCTGTGCTGCCAAAAAACTTAGCGATGTCGGCGAAGTGTGTGGAACAAATTCCCGCCTTCAAGTGCCACTGCTGACCGCCACATGTATTCTGCCAGATAAGATACTAAATGGTGTTGGGCTGTTTCTCATAATATCTTATTCCTCCATTTTGCAGAACCCTGATTCTCTCAAATAGTTTATTAATTTTATAATGAATAAACTTATATTTTAATGATATGTAGAATTGTATTTTCCGTCATCAGCGCTCTGTGGAGTTTTCCAAGGTTGGCTATTGATAATATACATATATTCATAGCATAATAATATCAATAACCTTACCTAAATTAGCTTCGAAGATTGCAGAATGACAGGATGTACATCGCCGACGTACAGGTATGGTCTGTATAATGCGAAAGTACCTAATCAAATTTTAATTTTATACGTATGAAAAATAAAACCTTCTTAATATGATAATTTATATTTAATACTGTAAGACCTACTAGAAATGTTACCAACAGTTTTACTTTGTTATGCCGTGGTACCTCCCTAATGACCAGGGCAAGAACTTTCTGAACCTTTTATTATTATTATTGTATTAGCAAATTACAAAAATTCATGTGTATACCAACAAGTGGAATTAGCGCTTTATTGGAATTTCCTTCACCAACAAAGGCAAAAAATGTATTTTGAAATAAATTTTTTCTCTAGAATTTAGTTAAGTTACCGATACTGTTTCAATGTTGGATGGACATTTCTTAAGGTCCTATGTCTTACAACAGTGTCAGCAAATAATAGTGAAAAAAGAAGACTTATTTGTGTCTGTGTCAAACTGTTTAGTTTCTATCTAGTTGCTGTCTTATTTTAATTTAATGTTTTTTATATTGTATATAAAATAGAATGCAAAGTGTTAGTTTTCTTAGAAATTGACATTCCATAAACTTTTTTTGTGGAGAAAAGTAATTGGACCTTTTTTATTTCTTAATTTAAAATTTGAATTTTATTTAATAAAATTTAATCTTACTGTGAAAGTACAATTCATTAAAATTTTAACCTATCCATACACACATCCTTTAGTGACGGTTGATAACTAGTTCCTTTTATTTAATGATGTCATATATTTGTATGATGTAGCACAACAGTTTTTAATATGGACTATATGAAGATGCATCATGTTTGCAGTTTAAAATACTAGGGATGTTTTTATTGTGGCATTATACTAAGTTATAAATTAACGTTCTGTTTAATTCAGTTTATAGCTTCTTATTGGTTATTTATTTGAAACCTATTTTACTACACTTGAAAAGGTAAGTGTCCATTTATTTGTGTAATATTTATTGAAACGCCTTTAATCTTGCTATTTAAACTCAGTTAGATTGTACCTTGTGACTTCTTTTTAAAATAAGCACTCAAAATCAAAAACAAAATTTTGTTTCTAATAAATGTTGGTAAATTAAATATATGGATAAGTTAGGTTAGCCCCTACCAGTGTATATGAGTTAACACATTAACTGCCTATTTCACCGTATATAACGGGCCTAATACAGGGAGCTGATTACAGAGATAACTTATGCCAAACATAATTGTAGGGGTTTTCCAGTTAAATTATTTTTTGTTCCTCATTCAGCTTAGTTAAAAAGGATTCTAAATGAAAATTACCAATTTTTGCAAGAGAAAATTTGCACTGATTGAGTCAGCACTGAACATTTTCATAATTGCTATAATAACACCAGGTGATTAATATTTCTTAATGTTTAATTTTTTCTTGATTTCTTGTATTTTATCTTTTGTATAGTTGGCAGTAATGTTCGTGGGGCATCTGGCTATACCACCTGATACAAACCCTGTGTTTTTCTCATCATTCCACCCTTTCACATCCATTCAAATCAACGTTTATCAACCATTTTGACAAGTAAGAAAAAGAGCATCAGAAAAGCATGTTGTTGCTTCAGAAAGAAAGCTACTACAATGCTATCTATAATGCATAACTTGCCGATTTAGTTTCTCACAATCCCTCCCGGAGTGCAACATCACCTTTATCACAAATTGGTAAAACTGTACAGCCCTTGTCATATGGGGTTGGCATGTCAGTCCATTCGACCTACCTATGCTGACCCAAATCGACCAGTGTACATGAAGTTAACGTGTTAATCCTCTCCCACAGTCACTTTGCTGTGGAATTGGTCTAAGAATAGAGCAAAATGCAGACTAAGTTATTTAATTGAGAATTGTGTTGTTATGCCAAAGGTGCTGGATTGCTGGGGGTTATGTGCCCACCCCCTATTGTGTTAAACTATTTATGAAAACATTGTTTAATCGAGAAAGCTAAGTCAGTTTAACTTTGAATGATTCTTTTGTCACAATTTTGAGGTGTGTTTAAAAATTAGCTATATTAGTTCTTTAATTATTTTTATTATCGTTTCAACCAGTTGGGTTTTATGTTTTTGGTGGAGTTGTGTGAAGATTCATCACAGAAAATGTAAGTATGTAGGAGAATATGGCCAATATTTCACACAAGGAAATAACTCAGCGATAATTTATTTTATACCCGAACTAAGACCTCATTGTGCTTTTTGAGTTTAATTTACTCATGCAAAGTATTTGTGACGGTGTTTTCAGCATTAGTGAAGAAAGAAGAGGAAGCTTGTTAGTTTCATAGTTTTTAAGATGGAAGGCTACACCAATGTGATTGGTAGTTCGTATGATTTTGATGATCTTGATATTGAGGGAAGAGTAGTTGATGAATGGAATGCGGATGAAGAAGATAAACATACTTTGAAGAATGAACCATCAAAGGTATTTTAATTTTAATTTTCTTTTTTTTATAAGAAATTAAATATAACACTAGTTTACTAATTATTTTTAAACTCATGATCAAACCATACAGGCTAAATGGAATAGCAATTTTTGATTCATTTTACTGAGGATTTATAATATATTCATATTCAATGAAAGAACATTTTTTTTCTAATTATATAGTACATGTTCAATATACATTTGTTCATCAAGCCAATAAATTA
The DNA here is from genome assembly GCA_023375725.1 of Nephotettix cincticeps. NCBI lineage: Eukaryota > Metazoa > Arthropoda > Insecta > Hemiptera > Cicadellidae > Nephotettix > Nephotettix cincticeps. Next base: position 26,870,035 of record CM041790.1, on the reverse strand, counting down.
AGCATTTTTTAGTATAGACTTATTAATCAAACCTTATCATCGTTAGGCCTACAGGTTATTGAGTAATTATTTATTTTTAGTCTTTTATTTTACTTTTAGAATTCAAATTTTTCATTCCTAAAGTTATAGGTGTTACGTGTTTAAGTTGCATACCTTATGATTTTTAGCGAATTTCCTATAGGGAAGAAGATATTACTGTAGGTCTCATGGTAAGACTTAAGCCCAGAACCATGTTATTTTTTATTTTTAGCCGTCCAGAGGCCAAAAACAATAGTCATTAAAATTAAAATTTATATATATATATATATACATTTTTATAAATTTATATAAATTATATAATTTAATAATTATAATAATAATAATAATAATAATAATTTATTATCTAATTTAATATATTAAAATAATATTAATTTATCTAAATGAAATTTTTATATATATAAATTTTTATATAATTAATTTATAATTAATTAATTAATTTTCATTTAATAATTTATATTAAAAAATTTATATTAATTTATATATATATATATATATATATATGTCTGTGTCTGTGAACAAGATAACTCTAAAAGTGGTCCGATCAAGATCAAATTTGATAGAGACGTGTATTCCTTCATTTGCTCAGATGAGTTCATAATCCAGACATATCGGTCAATTGGAACAGGTAGTTTGGGAGGGTTTTGTAATAAAAATTTGGGTTTTTTTGCATTTATCATATGTAATTTAAAATTTTATCTTTCACCATTAGAATCAGCTCAAAAAACAATTTAGTTCCTTAACCCTCGAAAGGTTTACTGTTGATTAATTGACACCACCGCCCAGTCGTTGAAGGTTTACTGTCGAGTAATCGATGGTAGGTAAGCTTTTACAAAAAGCAATGGTGTGAATACATTTTTGGTTAAAACTACATTGAATAAAGTACCGTTGCACTCTACAGATTATACGCTTTCCGCCAATGTCTGTCTCGTGTGTCTTACTCTATGCGTCAGAGTTCTGTGTGAGTTAAATTGTCTGTCTACTGTTGCGCGGTTATGTCGCTTTGTTTACAATGGTTGCGTTACACGTTCTCGTCGTGTTTGTAGGGTGTTCTGATGTTAATTTCACAGTTTTAAAATGGATAGTAGTGACTTAAGTGTGTAAAACTATAGGCCTATATTTTTATTTTCCGTATGAAATTTTGAAAAACCATATTATTATTTTCTGACAGATAATTTAATGTAGATTAAAATCGTATATAATATATTATAGTTACTTTGTAGGTTACGTTGTACGTACGTTATACGTTACGTTTATGGTGTTTGTTGACAAGTGAAGCATTGGAGTAAATCAGTAAAACTTGGGTTCAATTCCAATTTGGCTTGCAAATGTGTGGTACAGTGGTGGGAGGGCCTATCTTAAATAAACAGTCACCTGCTGAGAATTGACGTCTGTAGGTGTAATCGGAATTGCAGTGGACACCGGTTTTTATTTTTTCCAGTTTTATAGGTAATGGTTATGTTTTGGGAGTGGCGGAGTTAATTCAAAGATTTATTTATATTTTTTAATCCTTTTTACTTTCTCCCCTTATACATAGTATATGGAAATAAAATTGTTTAATTTTCAGCGAAAACAATAAAAGTAAAGTATAACTTGACTGGTACCATTGAAACCAGCTTAAAAAACTAAACAAATTAGTATCTTGAATCATTTGTCTACGACTAACGGTTCCAGAGAAAAGTTAAATTTACTGTCCTCGATAAACGCAGTACGTTGTCTGAAAGCGCCCAATTGTTATTCTTATGGAGAATATAAAAAAATCAATTTCTTCCTTACTTTCCAACCGTTTTCCATGAAACTTGTTATGAAGAGTAAGGTCAAATCTCCGAACAAAACCAGCTCAAAAAAGCTTGGTATTACGGGGGGGGGGGTTCCCCCACACAATTTGAACAGTAAATTATTAAATGATATTTAGAATAACTTTTTGTAGAACATGATAGTTTTATTACAGATTGTCTTTTAGCGAATTTCCCATAGGGAAGAAGCTATTACCGTAGGTCTCATGGTGAGACTTAAGCCCGGGACCATGTTATTTTTACTTCTTTAGGTGCCCAGAGTCCAAAAACAATAGTCGTTAAAATTTATATATATATATATTTTACTGTTTATTTCATCAAACAGGGCTACTGATATTATTATATTGAAATAATTCGACCAAGTACCCTTAGAAAACATTTTTATTCTTTCTACATGTTTCGGATAATAATCCCATTTTCAAGAAGTGTAAAATGTTATCATAACATATTACACATATTATTACATATTAAATAGATAACATTTTACACTTCTTGAAAATGGGATTATTACCCGAAACATGTAGAAAGAATAAAAATGTTTTCTAAGGGTACTTGGTCGAATTATTTCAATATAATATATATGTCTGTGAACACGATAACTCTCGTAAAAATGGTCCAATCAAGACCAAATTTGGTAGAGACGTGTATTCCTACAAATGCTCGGACGAGTTCGTAAACCAGAGATATCGGTCAATGGGAACGGGTAGTTTGGGGGGGTTTTGTACCCCAAAATGGTGTTTTTTGCATTTTTCACATGTAATTTTTAAAAATTTCTAATTTTATATTTCACCACTAGAATCAGCTTAAAAAACTACACAATTAAGTTCCTTAAAGCTTTTCTCTATCTCCAACGGTTACCGAGATATTAAAAAATCTAAACACAGTACGTTGTATTGTGGGGCTCCAATGTTCATCTTATGGAGGATAGGGAAAAATTAATATTTCCCATATTAAAGAATATTTTTGGATAAAACTTGATATTTAGCTTCATGTGGTTGAGATCTATCCATTTATGCTTAAAAATCATAGTTTATGTGTTTATCATGGCAGCAAACCTGCATACTCTTTTCCCATAATAATCATATAGGGAATAGGCAAACTCCTTTATTAATGGACAGATGTTGATGAAAGTTGGTATAAATGTTAAGATAAAAATTATTTATGGTAGAAATGCCTAATTTCAGTGTTCCTCACAGCAGCAAACCTGCACACTCTTTGCCATGTTAATCTTATGGAGAATAGGCAAATAATTCTCATGTTTATGGACAGATTTTTTTAAACTTGTCATATATTATTTTTATATTATTGATTTGGAAATTCGCTGAGTACGCAGGTCTGCTGCGACGGGGTATTTTAAATTTACTTAAGGGAGAAAGTATGTGTCAGTCCACTGGTACCGTTTATTTGAAATTTATTTGGGGCTGAAACAGGTTTTCTACAGAAAAAAACTTTTGGTTAAGTAAGAACCATACAGTACTTGTTACAAGTTTTTTAACCCAGTCCTTAAACTTTGAGCTCATGCATCTGTTGTTTTGGCCTGTTTTAAAATACCATATTCAATGAAATAAGTTTATTCAATAAAATATATTTTAAATTGTTAACACTAAAGTTGTTAAGCTGTTAATCCTGCAAATGTTGGAAAGATTTGTGACCTCATAAGGAGATTTTAAGTTGATTCAACTATCTGTAAGTTTTTATCCATCTTATGTTAAGGATATTTGAGGTATTATGCCCTTGAATTATCAAAAAAGTAACTGTTTGTCTTATAATTATTAATAAAAATATAATTTAAGTAAAACGCATATGATGCATTTAATTTTGTAATGCTTTGAATACTTTATAATCAATAAGTACACGGTGAATTGGGTCGGGTAAATACCCAGTTGGTAGGTAAAATATAAAAAGGGTATTTACCCGAGGCTCAAGTAATACCAAAAACTTTTTTTTTATTTATTAATAGGGTAAAGACAATTTTTTTGCAATCTAAATGCTCTAAGTATGATTGAAATAAGATCAAAAGTGTTAAGAAGTATTTTACTATTGTCTTCACAACCATATTAGGGCCTACTTCTGAAAATTATTTGGTTAAAATGCCCTAGACCTAGAGATAGATAATTTGGTCTAATTTAGGGAACATCTAGTTGATTCTTCGGCATTAAATGCCATAAGGGCTAAGGGCGATAGTAAGGGTTTTAAAGTTTGTAATGTGTTTTCTACAAAGAAATTTTTTTCTAAAAACTCTTAAGTATTTTACCAGTATCTGAAGGTTTCATTCTGAATGTATCCCACTAACACCAAGTAAGCTATTATTTACAAACTATATGAATGAAGCTTTGAAAACCTAAATTTATGCTACGTTCTCAGAAGCAACATTTAATATCTGTCAATTTAGTTACATTAATTTTTTCCATTTTTACTTTCTCTCATTGTACGATAGTACATGATAAAGTATTGTTTTCGTCATAATTCTCAAATTTGAATTGAGAGTGGATATATCCATTTTGGAGTGCCCTGAATAAAAAAAGTGGGTTTCGACGTGATGTCTATCCATCCGTGTGTGTCTGGATGTGTACAGAGCCACAGCCTGACCCCATTGGTCCAATTTAGATGAAATTTGGTGTGTATATATTCACCGTATTTCAAGATATTTTTGAATTTTTTATTTTAAATGGTAGTTCACCCCTAAAAACTCCAAATTTCTCAAAAGTTTCTCTAACAATTTTAATCAAAATTTAGTAGTTTATAGTTCATAGAGTATTAAATGATATGATGGATCAAAAGTTATGGGCTTTTTAATGTCCAAACAATCAATTTTTTAAGTTTTCCGCAAAAACAATAAAGGTAAAGTATATTTTGACTACCACTATTAAAACCAGCATTAAAAAACTAAATAAATTAATTTTTTGAATTATCAGCCTACGACTAACGGTTCAAGAGAAAAGTTAAATTTAATGTCCATAGTAAACTCAAAACGTTGTCTGAGAGCACCCAATGTTACTCTAATGGAGAATACTGTTTTACTACCGTTTTCCATGAAACTTGTATGCAGTGTAAGCTCACATCACCCAACAAAACCCACTCAAAAAAGTTTGGTATTCCCGGAGGGGTTGTCTCCCCATAAAAATCTAACAATTAATTGATTTAACTGAGTTTCCCTTGATATTTTCAGAAATTGATGATTATTTTTGATACAATAAATTATTAAATGATATTGATTTAACTTTGAAGAATATGATAGTTTCATTAAAGATTTTGTTTTTAAATTTGCTTAGGAGAGAAAGTCTGTGTCAGTCCACTGATACCGTTTATAAATAACCCACTTTTATTATTTATCCAATACTATAATACGAGCAAGGTTTGTATACATATATATTTGCACACGTATCTCGAAAACGGCATTTTTAAAAATTTTTTTTAAATTTTGGAAATAACTAATTTCCGAGTAGAAAATAGGTTCTAGATAGGTCTAATAATATTAAGCTTAAAATCTAAAAATTTAACATTACGCTTATGGAGAATCAAATGTAAACAATACAAATCTAAACATCTGTTTATAACCGTTTGACAGTTCATGATTAAAGATTGTGGGGAATAATATGCGAATAGAGGTTTTTCATAAATATTTATTTTTGGCCTATGTATGTAATAAATGCAAAATTATCAGGTTACTAAAATATTTGTAAAAACTTAAGGGTAACATAACTGCGAAATAAAAGCAGAAAAAAGTATTTCCAAAATCTTCCGTGTTTTGATAGAAAACATATTCATTGTATTGCTTGAAGCCAGTGTAACAAACCAATTAATAGGTGTAAATTAAATTTCTCTTATGCTTTTCAATCCTCATTCCGTTTCTAACAAAATCAGTTAAGCTAACAGGCTAATAATAACTGTATGGATAATGAAACAGTAAATGATCGGCTTAAATAATTGAGGTTGGCTAAAAGACCTTAAACGGCGTTGTTAAGCGGTAGTGTTGGCCTCTTAATCCGAAGGTCGCAAGTTCCATCCCCACCTGTGGCAATACTTTTTGTTCAGTGCTATATTAATCATGGTGTATTAAATCTGTTTTATTGCAACCACATAAATGTTTTCATTGAGTAATAAGTGTGTTTTAATTTTTCTAATTAACTTGTATAATACATGTCTTATTCTATACGAGCAAAGCTCGGTCACCAGGTACTTAACATTATCCACGAAATAATATTATTTGTTCATTAGAAAATTGATAGTTTAGTTATTGTAAAAGGCTATTAAAATAAACACATTGGTATGATAATAATGTTATCAATTAAGAAGGAATATAAATTTGTTTAACATTTAAAAAAAATGCCTATGTAGCTATAAATTTTAGCACAAAATTATATATTTTGCATGTATGTTGGTTAAATAAGTAACATATTGCTGTATAATCTGTTTTTGTAATAGTAATTATTATATTGCTTGGATGTGTTATAATAGAATGATATAATGAATATAATGCAGTATACAGTTACAGTACAACTTTACTAACTTGACAGTCATTAGCTGACAGAAAGCCTTTCTCTCACAGTACTAGTGTGTTCAACTTATCAAGGTCGTGGAACAGCTGGAATGAGCCGAGATAAACAGTAGATCTTTTGCACGCCTTTATACTGTTTCAAGGTCAAAGGCCTGGGCATATTAAGGGTGTAGTAGCTCGTAATTGTTTAATTATTTACGGAAGACGTTGCATCATTGAAAGAAAAGCAGTTATCAATTTAGCATTTTTTAAAGAATATGTAATTTTTAATTGTTGATTGTTTTACATTCCTTCAAAGATTGTTTACTCAGTATGTAGCAATACTCAAATAAGGACTGTACTGTAATAAATGTTTGCGTAAAACTCAAGTTTGTAATGTTTAATTAATTAAAATCCACGAGAAATTTCAATGTTCTGGATAACTCAACAACCCCGAAACTCAACAACATCTGCATCCACAAAGTGTTAGTGAGCTTTTACTGTACTATACATACTATTCCTTGTTGTTTAGAACTTAAATTATTTTTGTAAATTTACTAAAACACATTGATGCTTAAATTTGTCAACTATCATTTTTACCTTCTCCCCTATATATAGTATTTGGAGTAAGTATTGGTTTTAAAAATTTCTGAATTTGAGTTGAGACTGGATATATCCGTTTTGAGGCTCCCTGAATAAATAAAAGTGGTTTTGACTGATTTCGATTTTCATGAAGCTAGGCACACAAATGCTCTTTAGCTATATCTCCAGACTATTTTTTGAAATTTTGAGTTTCAAGGTTAGTTTACCCAAAAAACCCTTAAAATTGTAAAATTCTTAAACTCCGCTCTAACGATTTTGATTAAAATTTCATAGTGAATAGTTGTTAAGGTCCTTAAAAATATACTACTTGTATGTCTATTAATCTAATAGTTAAAAAGTTATAGGCTTAAAATGTAAAAAAATATTTTTTGGAAAAATAGTGATTTGATTAAATAATTTGTCTATCACCATTAAAACCAGCTTAAAAACAAAAAATCTTGTATTTGGATTATTATTCTACAACTGTTGCAGAGAAAAATTAAATTTAGGCTACTGTCCAGAGGTAAATTCAGCACATTGTTTTGAGTGTACAATGTTTTTCTTATGAAGGATGTTAAAAAAAAACAATTTTCACTAATTTCTTGACCATATTCCTTGAATATTGGTTTGCAGCTTACAATAACTTTGCCAATAAATCCCACGCATTAGTATTTAGTACTAACTCAAGGGGGAACTTCCCCAAGATATTTAAACTTTTATTAAGATGGTATGGGGAAGAAATTTGATAAATATTTTTTAAACAATATGTTGTTTTTGTTGATTAGAGTTTATTAATATAATAACTATGCAGTATAACAAGTAATAAATTTACTAATATAATAATTAAATAACAAGTAAGTAATTTTCCATTTTATATTTAGCAGACGAAAGTAGGCCTACAGTAAAGTCCGGCTATTCGGATCCAAATTGGGTTAAAATAAAAAGATATAAATAATAGTTCAGATGGGAATGACATCCCCTGCCATCATTATCTCAAGCTTCTTCAAAATCTCACACGCAACCGTCAACTTTAAAACGGAACCAGCCAATTTCAGATGGAACCTTGTTGGACGTAGCAAGTGTTATTAACGAATAAGAATAAGTCACTATTTGATTTGTCAATACTGAACTGTCAAAGTGTAGGTGTTTGAGGTTAGATGTACAGTGGCTGTTGGTTTTGGAATTATTTTACGGTCAAAGTGCATATTGAATCTGTGGTCATGAGTGGTTGTTAAAAAAAGTTGTTTTAATGTTAGAAGAGCGTTTTATTTCCTACCTAAAACTAATAATAGTAACTTTTTAATAAAATTAAAAACAAATTTTTAAGATATCAAACACTAGCAATATTTCGTGACTATGTTGTTGTACAGAGTTTATATGCAGTCTGCAGCACTAATATTGCAGGCGCTATTTACGATCTTTGTCTATGCAACGTTGGTGTCTGTAAGGGTATATATTCAGTATAGTTGCAGATTATCTGGATTTTCGGCTATCTGGATCGGGACCACGTCACACGGATAAACCGGACTTTATTGTATGAGCCAGTTTACTAAAACCATTTATTTTGTTGATGTAGTGAGTTTCTACCATATTTCATGCAGGGATTATCATATCACTTATCGTTATTTTACTTTATTAAATTCTTTTTTTCTAAATTGTCAGATTGTTAGCAGAGAAACAATTCTTAAATTATGTTGAAGTGATATCTACATCTTATTCTATATCTATATCTTATCTTATTCCTTAAAATTTTATTTGACTATACATTTTAAATAGGTAGATTATAGATGGGGTTCAGCAAAGTCAAATTTTGATTTGAAGGTAAGTATAATTCTGTACACCGCTTTATTATAAATAATTAATGTCACTGCATACTGATACATTCTAACCTGTCATATTATAGAAAAGTTACTTTTTTTTAATGTGTTTTATAAATGTAATTTGTGAAATACAGATTTGTAAAATCTTATGACTTGTCTGTCTTTAAATAGGCCTATTTGTGACCTTTTTTTGTTAAACAACATACTAAAAGTGTGTTCCTTGTTCGAGTATACTGGTTGTTCAACTAGTCTCTGAGGTGCTTCTTCACACTGTTTCCTGACATGTTCTTTATGTCTTGCGGGAGTGAGTTAATTATTTTGTGGCTGATGTAAGAGGGTTTCTTACTTATAAGTTAAACTTAAAGTGTGATGATACTGATTTTGAAAGCAAAAATCCATATACATAAAAATTAATTACTTTGTTAACATTGATGACTAATGTTCAACACATTAGTTCAATACTTATACTTTTATACTTTAACTGAAATGGCAACCTACCCAGGTAGGTATTTTAAGCCAAGTATAAAAGAGAAACGAGTGTAGAACGATTGTGGTGCGATCTTGTAGTCTTGTTAGATTTTGTTAGTCTTGTAGTCTCGTTGATGCTGTACAGTTCTCAACGAAATCGGAATAAAGAGTTTCTGATTCTGTTACTTACTAAGGCTGACATGTTCTTTTGACAGAACTGTTATGTAATAGCCTAACAGTCAATGTTACAATTGAGGGACCTCCAGTTTGACGTGGAGTCTGAACCACTTCTATGGTTTATTGCCTATGCCAATAAACCATAGAACTTAATCATTGATTAGTTTATGGATAGATACCAGTATAATTTTTGGATGTAATTAGTTGGAGTATTATTTTTTCATTACAGTAGAACCCCTCATAACCGGCCTCGGTTTTCTTGATCCTCGGAATATCCGGCTGCTTCCTAGAAGAGATATCAAAATGTATTTTCCATGACTTGCAAACGCACTAGCTTCTGCTACTTGACCTCTCTCATGGTTTTAGAAGATTACTACTCAGTTCAGCTTCTGTACTAATTTGAATGGCCAGATTTCACCAAAAACTAAAACCGCCTATCAAACCACAAAGAGCAACAACAAGAATTTAAGAATGGCCTATCTCTATTTATGTGATCAGTGATGGCATTATACTGTTGGTGGTCGAGAGCCACACATCATTTTTAACTCTGCTGGAAAGAGCGTCTGTGTTTTTTTTTGCATTCATCTATGACCAAAATTTTTTATACTAAAATAATTAAACTCCTTTATTAAATTGTTCATAAAACTTATCCTCATAAATACTGGCCTATTCTTTGGGTTGTTTACTCATTCATGTCAGCCAAATGTGCATTAAAACTTAACATGGTGACATGACTGTTAACGTGATTGAACGTATTGATAAAGGCGAATCTATGGCTAAAATATGTAATGAACTAAATTGTAGGAAAAAGCATGGTTAATGCTTGGCATCGAGATCGAAAACCCTTGATTGACTTTTGTAGAGAGATAGACAGTGATAAGTGGTTATCCGAGAAATTATTCTTGAGAAATCCTTCCTGGGATTGATGACACTTTGTATTGAATTTATAAATGTGTATATTTTTTCCAATGACAATCACAGAAGATATCTCCTCATTATGACTATATTTATCGACTTAAGGTTATTAGGTATAAATTGCCGTTTTAAAAATAGGTTTGTTTATCAGTTTTTAAAAAGGGTTTGGTCCTGAGGTGGCCTGATATGAGGAGTCCTACTGTACATACTTTTGCTACATACGTTAAAATAATATGTTATATTTAATGATGAAAAAGTTGTGTTCACAATAAAACAGAGGATATTAAAATTTGAATACTTAATAATTAAGGTAGTTTTAACAATCTTTTTAAAAAACCAGATTTTTAATTAAAGAAGAAACATGTAACAGTTCACAAGTTTGCCACATCATTCTGTTTCGGATTGTTGACTATTAAAATTCACTGGAATAAAACCGTATAATTCTCTGAACATGCATGCATTCATTGGTTTCTCACTACTAAATGGTTATTTTAAGATTTGAAAAAACACTACCTCTTTACATTTATGAGGTTTTATGAGGTTATGATCGATGGAGGTTTTGTCTACTTACCAGGAAAAATCATCTCAGCTATTTTGTGGCTTAAAGTTTCAAGTTTCTCCAGGCTTTCTGTGCCTTGTATAAAGTTTAGCTGTTACCTATGATGTTGCCAACTGGTAACATATAATATACAATTCATTTGCAATATAATGCACTGGTCTATTAATATAACACATAGAATAACTGGGATAGCAGTCCTATAACATAAACAAGACCATTTCAATTAGTGTATGATTACTTAATACAACACTAAATTATTGTAAACTATTTATTGACTATTTGGTTAGGATTCAAGTGTGGATATGATGGGGTCGTGGATGCTAACGTAGGCATTATCACAGAAATTTGTCAGTGAACAATTTCACTATTAATAATCCTGTTCTTTCCTGACCAATTTCCTAAATTTTGTACCCAAGAAAACGTTCTTTATAATATCAAATACTTGTGCTGATGAATTAACTAAACAAGCCACGGACAAATTATGTCCTAGCTGTGGTGAAAAAGTTTTTTTAAGTAACTATAAAACAGCTTGAAGAAGACTACCTGACTTCCGAAAATCAATTGAAAGTTACTACAGAATGATATATCTTATCGATCTTTTTCTGTTAGATATTTAAGCAGAAAATATCAGCGTTACCATCAGCAATATGCCTGGCACCGATAAGTTATCCTTGTTAGATTGTTGTAATAGTTATGATATTTTGAAATGACTCATCAGTAAAAAAATATGTTGCTACAATCTTAAGAATTTCAGAAAAATTATTTAACTTTCAAAGTCATTTTTTTATCTGTGCTCTAGACAATTTTGCCTTTGATCAAAATAAGCTACCTACCTACCTAGCTGCAGAATGAAGTTTGGGTTAAAGGTTGATAAACAATTTTTCAATTGGGTTTTCTAATATTAAATATTTATAACAATGTAATAAAAAATGTAAATCCCAAGAAAATCATTATTTAGATGTATGTGATACGCTTTCATTTTGCTTAAGTGTAAAGGGTGCTATTTCACTATGTGTACATGGTAAGATGATAAATTTTATCAGAAGCTGGAAAACCATGACCAAGTTCATAGGTTAAGTTTTTCCATGGTAATTTTAGTGATTTAGTCAGAAATAAATATTAATTATATGGATAAGAATAGTTTTAGTGCAATTTAATAAAATAAAAATACTTATGTTATTGGGCGTCTTTTTCATTTTGTTTTAATTACTGTAATTTAATGGGTACATCAGATGTAGTTGTAAGAAAATTAAGAGATTTTGTCATGGGGTCACTAAGCTTCAGTAAAGTATTTTCAATAATTGATCTAGTCATAGTTAAGAATTAATTTCTTTCTCTATTCTATTTTTCGCCACGTATCCAATATTGAAATATCATTGAAAACTGGTGCGGAAAGGATAGATGTATAATATAATACTTTTAATGTTTTTGTAAAATTAACATAATATGTTAATCATTAAAATTTTATTGTAAAGGGGTATTACTAAATTTTATTGACTTTAACTAATATTTTGTACAAATATTTTTTTCAGAACTTTGATGAGAAAACAATACTTAATGAAAGAGTGAAGCTAGAAAATGGCCAGCAGGCAGATGTGTTCACTGTTGTCCGCAAGAAGGATAATGTGTGGTACACCTGTCATGTGTGCTCTGACACTGTGGTTGGGTTGGCAGCCCTGCGGCAACATGCGGACTCCAGCCGACACAAAGCCAACTTGAAAAAACCAGTGCACCCGTGTTCCAAGTTCATCAAACTTGACCCTAAAGGTAGGCTTGAGTATTTTCTTTGTGATTCATATTTTGTAAAATAGCAACCATTAGACTAATTCATAAATTTAACTGTTAACCAGCGTTAATAAATTATGTATTTACAATTCCAATAAATTAAGTGATAAGTTTTTAATTAACCTAAAGCCTAACACTAATACACAGGGTGCCTAAAATTTTTTTGTGAAGGTATAGAGACCTTACTTTCTCCCCCACCTATAAAAAAGAAGGAGAAAATACTGACTGCCAAAATTTGAACACTTTGCGACTTGCTTTCATCGTTCATTGGAAGTAATCTGAATCTCACTTTATCAGCACCCACAAATTATTCATATTCATCACTTTCTGGAGGTTCTTAATCCTTCAATATTACTGTAGAGCAGGCACTACATTTTTCAGCAATACATATCAGACGATACATTCCAGAAAACTTGTCCCTGGAGCCAGGGGAGCCGGTTCCACCAGGTCTGGAGGAGGTGATAATCAAGAATGCACTGATCCAGCCCAAGCTGGATGCGTACAAGGCACCGTTAATTGGGCTCGAATTCATGGTGGAAATGACAGAATCCACACTGGACGAGTCAGAGTACTATTACTGCTTGCTGTGCGACAAGACCGGCAGCGAGCGAAACATGTTCATTCACTTCACCAGCATATTCCACTACATGAAGTTTCTGGTTGGTATTTATTTTAGGGAAGGAAAATAAATATTAAAGGGTTTATAATCCTTTATTTGTGTGTGTCCGTGGGCCCAATAACTCTTGTAAAAATGGTCCGATTTAAATGAAATTTGTTACGTTCATATAAACTGGCATAAACGGGTAGAACCCTGGGCCAAAGGTCGCTGGATCGAAACCAGCAGTCGGCGACTCCTGTCAGATCATGAGTGTCACCTCTGGCTAGCCTATGTGACCATTTCCACTATGGTACAGTACCTCACAGGCCTTAGGCTTATTGATGGGCAGTTGAGCTTTATATTTAAAAAAAGAGGATAATTTGTAGATTTAAGTAGGAATCCAGGTAAATCTGTCTATTTTAAGGGTGTTTTAGTAGGGGTTTTGTATCCCGAAATCGAGGTTTATATATATAAAAATATAAAATAAAGTCATGTTAGTGACACGCATTATAACTCTAGAACGGCTGGACCGATTTTAATGACCTTTGTCTTTTTGGATTCGTCTCTGCTCCAGTCATGCTTTAGGCATATTCAGTTTCCATAAATTCAATTAGTTTGATTTTATTTCTATTCAATTTCTATTTCAATTTGTTTTAAATTTCTAATGTTAACGTTATGGGGAATAAGTTTGTTTACAAATTATCTACAATCAAAATATTTAATTCCTTAAAACAGCTGTTGGTTTACTCTCTGTTAGCAATACACTTTACTATCCAATGCCATCTGAATCATTCATTAATGTAAAACTATGGAGGAAATACGTTCTGTACAAAATGAACAGCATTATTCACCACGTTAATTGGTTACGGTTTTTGGGAATTATTTACTGTATTTATATTTTTTTAATTTTCTGTGTGATTTAAAGTCACGTGTTTATGTGTTTGCCAAATAAAATAATTACAATGTTTATACATATTAGGTTTATTATAATAATCAGCTGTTAAATATTTAAAGCTTTCACAAGGAAGCTGCAATGCTATTTGACTTCAGAACATGGCCAATCTTAAAGTTAACATGTATTTTCTGTTAGGCGTTACGAAGTTCGCCGGGTCAGCTAGTTTTAATATATTAAAAAATTAAATTTTTATAAATACCATTGGAATCAGCTCAAAAAAAACAAACATTTTAGTAATAATTTAAATCTTTGCTCATGTCAAACGGTTGCTGAGATATAGAACCTACTCATTAGAGAACATATTCTTTTGGAGCTCCAATATTTATCTTATATAGAAAAAGATTTTTCTTGTATAGAAAAATCAATATCCCGTATTATGTGTTCATTAACTGAAGTTTGCCGGTCCGATCCTAAACAATACGGTAACAAACATTTTTATGGTTTTATACCAGATCCTGATGTATTTCCTGGGCATAGTATCCAATCCTCTTTTATAACCCTAACGCCTTTACGTCTAGACATGCGGAACTGTTCCATAGCATCAATCGTACCATGATACAATCATACAATCACCTGCTAGGTTCGACGTAGTTCCATATTTCGCCAACAGATGGCAGGGTAATCAGTTTCAAGTAATTATTTGTACAAAAATAGCCATTTGTGTCACTAAAGCGCAAACGATGTCATATTGCATGAGAGGTTCATATGACAGCACAAAACGTCAGCTGCCTAAACTTCAAACATGAATGTTTGCACTCGCATTACAAACTATATTTTACATACAATAGAAAAGTCATTTAGGTTATGTTTGATTTCCCGTTAGGATAAATGTAAACATAATTTTAAGGTTTCTGGTTACCTCAGTTTCATTGCGCGAAACCGGAAGTAAGTGTTGTAGGAACGTCTACCGTCTTAGCGGCTGACTGAGCGCATGATATTGGTTAGTCCTATATTGATTTGGAGCGTTCCGGGCATGTGATTGGCTGGTTACTTATCCACCTCATATCCTTGGGTGCGGATATGTACTAATTATAGCAGTACAAACACAGTGTGAAATGTGCCTATTATCGCGCGGTTGTAAGAAAAAGTTATGTCCTACTATTTCAACTTTGACTTCGAATAAACAATCATAATTCAAGTCTGGTAAAAAAATCACAATATTAAACATTACAAGGTTGTGTATGTCTACAATTGCGGAGAACTGCAATTGTAGACATACACTGCATATTGAAAGTGTTGTTCATGAATGCTAAAAATGAGATTTTACTAACTTAAGAGAACACAGTCAGGTATAGGATTTTGGATTCTATTATTATCATTTTAGTATACTGATATTTTAATCCTACTTGAACCATTGTTTCATTGCCTTTTCAGACCATGTATTTTCCTACTGTCGCAAGAAAATTACAATCTCTGCCAAACAAAAAGATGAAAAAAGCCTTTGGCCTAGTTGTAACGGACATTATCAAAGACATTGAAGAGAAGTACGGTCGTATGAAACCTCGGAGTGTGACCTATTCTGACTTCTACTTTCAAGGTAGAAAAGCTGAGCTGCACAAGGCTGTGTTTGAAGGACCTCACTTTAGGTAAGAATAGATATCAGATAACTTGAACTATGCCTATGCTTATTAATAATTTTACTATAAATAATAATATCCAATTAATAATATCCCTACGTAACGACCATAACATTTATATAACGCATTCCCACAGTCCAAACCCTTGTATTACGTATTTTATTTTTATCTATCCATCACTCGTGCAAGTCTAGACTTAACAGTTTTCATTTTTTAATATATAATAATTACTTTTTAATATAGAATAATTTTACTTTCTCATTCTAAACAATGGTATATGGAGAAAATTTGGTTTTTTGTCTAAATTTTCAAATTTGACCTGAGAGTGTAAATATCCATTTTGTTACTTGTTACTTGGAGAATTCCCACTGGAAGCACAGCTGTGCCAGTCATTAAAAATAATTTATGAACTGAACTTTTATTTTTCCTTTATTCTTCAACAAAATAGTATGGTCTTATAAATAGATATTGTTTTAACTTAGACCTGAATTTTTCTAAATCTTCTATTTTTTACTTCTTTAGGAAATTTGTTAAATAACTTTGAACCAAGATATCTAGGACCGTTTTTGACCAAGGTAGAGAACTTGAGGAATGTTAACATTAGTTTTGTCTTCTTTTGAGTCACTCTTAATCCAAAAAATCTTTCTGACCTTAAGTTGTGATTTCTCTCTATAGCCTGTCTGTATTATTATTCTATGATTCAGTAAAATGAAGTAGTATACAGTTGCTTCTTGTACATACATACATGTAAGCGTAAACACTTGTAAACCTTGTGACGGTATTTTTCAGAGAGCTTGATGGTGATCTTTTTGATGAGAAAGCCACTGAAGAAAATGTGAACAAAAGGAATAGAGGTACTTGCCTTTTAACATTATTGCTTTTATATTTGCTGTTTCCCTTCCTTCAGTTTCAATAAAAATAGGATCAATGTGTTGCCTTATTATTAATACAGGCAAATATATTATAATGATTTAATTTCACCTGTTTTGTTCAATTTAGTCATAGGTATACTTATTTGCCACGAGATTAACCTTCATTCGCTCGCGTGGCCCCGAGAAGCAAGAGCGCTCGCACGGCAGCAATCTGCTGTCTATTGCATTTTGTGCATTTTGAAAGATTGTATACTTAATTATATTTATTAAAGGTGGGTACATAAACATAGGATATTATTCAAATTTTTATATTCAATTTTTTTTTCAACCCATAACATTTATTAAATTACAAGAGATTATGATATCAAAGCAAAATAGGATTATCTTAAGAAATAAATTTTTTGTAAATTTACAAAAAAATTTTTTGGATTTAAGTCCACTTTATTTTAAATAAATTTTTCACTTAATTTTTGACCATATCTGAGACTGAAATAGCAACGATAAAAAGAATAAAATACCACCTCCTTGTCCTAGTGGTAGTGGGTGAAGAATACGTACGGGAATGAAGCTTCTGATGATCTTGACCGGCGTAATACGCACTAAAACTTAAAAGGCAGCAATCTGCCACCTACACAAGCGGATGAAGGTTAATGGTGCCCATATTAAGAATATGTCGTTGTCGATGTCGTCAAGTTTGGGTTACTCATATGTTACACACAGAACACAAATGCCCTTTCTCTTCTTTTTACAATAATATAAATTAACCCTACAACTGGCAAACCCCCTATTTACAGTGTAATAGGCACCTTCTGTACTGGCAACATCGTATATACGGCGCATTTGCATTCGGTTGAAAAAGTCAATATTTCTCCACGACTACTCCGTTTAAACACTTTGTATTGCATACCAATCTATAGAAATATACGTTTACTTTTGAGATTTAGTTTCAAATTGCCAAAAAAAATAATAATAATAAAGTATAAGAGGTGTTTTTAACTAAAACTGGTCATGGGCGACAATTATAAGAATAGGTCTTGTGCCTGAGAGACCTGTAGATGAGCCTATTTCTACTGGTGATGATTGATGTGTGATTTTGCAGTTGAAAGTAGGCCTACTAATTGGTCTGATTCTGATTATAACTAGATAATGATTCTGGGTCTATCGAATCATTATCTAGTTTATTCCCCTCTGGAAGTGAAGGCAATTATAGGTCAAATGCTTATGATTGCAGGATTGGAATCAGAAGCATGGTACACCTTTGAAACAGAAACTGAGACAAAAAACATTCATGTCAATGACCATAGACCTAATTACAGACTAATAAATATACCCAGTTATCATTTTCCTATGTTATTTGAACTGTAGCAATACAAATATTTTACATTTTTTGGTGTCCACTGTTAATATAATAAGAGTTATCACTAACTGTAGCCAAAAACTATGATTTTCTGGGGGTAAATATTAGTATAAATGCACAAAAAATATTTAGCGAATTTCCCATAGGGAAGAAGCTATTACCGTAGGTCTCATGGTAAGACTTAAGCCCAGGACCATGTTATTTTTTCGTCTTTAGGTGCCCAGAGTCCAAAAACAATTGTCGTTAAAATTTATATATATGTATATCTATATGTGTCTGTTAGCACGATAACTCTCGTAAAAATGGTCTGAACGAGACTAAATTTGGTAGAGACGTGTATTCCTACAAATACTCGGATGAGTTCGTAAACCAGACATATTGGTAAATAGGAACGGGTAGTTTGGGGGGGTTTTGTACCCCAAAATGAAGTTTTTTGTGTGTTTCACATGTAATTTTTAAAAATTTCTAATTTTATATTTCACTATTGGAATCAGCTTAAAAAACTACACAATTAAGTTCCTTAAAGTTTTTCTCTATCTCCAATGGTTTCCGAGATATTAAAAAATCTGAACACAGTACAGTAAAACTCCAATTATCCGAACTCCGACTATCCGAATCGCCGATTATCCGAATCACTTTCAGAAAAAAATTTGTCCAAAAAAGTCTAAGTGCGCTATTATTCTTCCCCCGCGAAGCCCGAGTGTGACCACTTGCAACTGCTCACCGTCAAGCGAATGCGTGACCTGGCTGCCCGAAAACGGATGAAGACCGCAAAACAGCTTACATTGACGGAGATGTTTAAAAACAATGATTTTTATTTCTTAACTTGTACGAAAATTTTATTTATATTTAAAACATGTGAAAATATCATGTTTCTTACATTTAATTCAATAAAAAAATAGTGCAATATCAAAACGTAGCTTTTTTTATCTCTAATGGCAATTTTTTTTGTAAAACTCTGATTATCCGAATATTTGATTATCCGAATGGGTCCCGGTCCCCATTAATTCGGATAATTGGAGTTCTACTGTACGTTGTATTGTGGGGCTCCAATGTTAATCTTATGGAGGATTGGGAAAAATTGATATTTCCCATATTAATCAATATTTTTTGATGAAACTTGATATTTAGCTTCATGTGGTTGAGATCTATCCTTTTATGCTTAAAAATCATAGTTTATGTGTTTATCATGGCAGCAAACCTGCATACTCTTTTCCCATATTAATCATTTAGGGAATAGGCAAACTCCTTTATTTATGGACAGATGTTGATGAAAGTTGGTATAAATGTTAAGATAAAAACTATTTATGGTAGAAATGACTACTTTCAGTGTTCCTCACAGCAGCTAACCTGTACACTTTTTCCCATGTTAATCTCTCTATAGAGAATAGGCAAATAAGTCTCATGTTCATGGACAGATTTTTATAAAACTTGTCATATATTATTATATTATTGATTTGGAAATTCGCTGAGTACGCAGATCTGCTGCGACGGGGGTATTTCATAATAACAAATTAAGAGAAACCCTAATAAAGTATATATTTTCTTAATACCAATAAAATTTCCCATCTCTTGTATCTCTCAGTTTTATTTTATCATAATTTAGAGGCTTCTATGTTATGGAATTAATGTTTTGCTGGTTCGCAGAGGTGATTGCTGCACCACCAGTTATGATGAAAAGCGAAATTGGAAAATCGGAAGATATAACCGAAGGGTCTGGAATGTAAGTTTATTGTTAAATCCAGAATCTAATTTTGTACAATTTATCGATTTTACCATTATCTATGGTGAAAGCATCAGCAATATAGGTTTAAATAAAGCTTATTCGTAACAGAAATCAAATTATATTTGAGACACACAATAAAATTAGAAAGAGTTGTTTTTAATTGAAAGGATTGAATTTCAGAAAAGAAAATAGCAATTAAAGTTAAGAAAATAATACTAATCACAGATGGTCATTTTTTATAAAATTTTTAAAGAGAATAATGTAATTAGTCATAAAATCAACATATCGGGATCTACTATCCATTAAGGAAAAGTTGCTTTCTAATCTTTCCTTAATACCTTTTTGCAAAAGAGTTTTTTTAATCCTTAAGGTAGAAGATGTCTTATTACAATGTTGTTGAGTGTTGTAGATTTAGGTAATCTAAAACTAGATAGATAGATGGAAGTTCGTTGGTGATCTGCTTTAGCCCTCCGCTGAGAAATATTATCTAAAGATCAGATTTCATCCTCCTTGAGCTTTTCGTGATTCAATTCATGTTCAATCCTGATTTTAGTGTTTACTTTGGAGTGTGTTCATCATGCTTCTTAGCAAATTCATTATGTAGCATTGTGATTCATAAGATTCCTACAGTTTCTGTGGAAATAGGTCCTTTATGATTCAATTTACCTCAGTGTATCTTATTTCATGTGGAATTGTTTTTGATTTTTGCTCACACATAACCAACCTATAACCTTCATAAATAGGCAACTGTTTTCCTAGATATTTGTACTTTGTAGAATTAATTTTTTATCATATTTATAGAATTTTTAACAAGAGTGGGCGTATCAATGTTGATAAGAAACAACTGAGATCAAGGGACGATGACAAGCGTAATAGCAGCCCGGACGTGGAGATTGTAAATATCACTCATAGAGCACCAGGTAAAGAACAGTTTCAGCTCTAGAGTATTGAGCATTTAGCAGTTTGAGGTACCTGTAGTCACAACACGCTTAATTTATTTATAATTGTTCAGTAGACTTCAGATTATCCACAGTAATGGGTGGCTGAGCGATGGTGTATAATAGATATCATGCCTAAAGCAAATCTAAGCCAAAATACACTGGAAATAGTTAAAAACAAAGTTGTTTGAATTTTATTGACCTTTATTGAATTTTAGGTTTAATAATATGCAATTCTTCATTGACAATATAACCTTTTAATAAAAACACAGTTTTGTAGACATTTTTTTCACATTGGTAAAAAACAGTCCAATATGTGAGACAAGTTCACCATACTACAGGCTTACTGATGAAATTATTGTCTTTATTGGCTTCAAGGGAAAAAGTCAATTTTTTATTTTTATTTCTAGGCATTTGCTTACTTTATAACATTGATTGACTAATTTCTTAAGTAGGCCTGCCATGAGATCGTACAGCAAAGTGTCATTTTCCCCCTTCAAAAAGTCATAATACTCCTTTTGCATAATGACGGGCGGTAGATATAATTTGCAGGGGATAGGATAGATATTTAAAATGTTTTTAACCTCGCTTGCCGCTGTTGCTAATTTTTTGCTTGCTGATCACGAATAAGCCGCAACACGGATAATCGGGAGTCTACTGTATTTTTATTCCTATGTTTAACCGTGGTGTGCACAGTAATTCAGCACATCCGTGGCACACATTGTTTCACGCCACACTGCCAGGAAATACTGCTGCTCAATATCTGCCACCACTATTTCTAGTTTTTTGGTCTTCTTAATTATTGTTCCAATATTATGTTATTTATCGTAGGATTTTAGTTAGTCGATCTGTCATTTAGTCAACACATAGTCACATTATCATTATTTTTTTGATTTTGTCCCTAGATTACATAAAAATAGTTTTATGACTTTTGGATCGGTGTTGAGTTTAAACTAAAAATTGTGTTTAAATTGAAATATCCTGAATTTGATATCTCAATAATAAAAATTGGTAAGTAAATAAAGGAGGAGTACCATACAAAAAAATATTTGGGAACAATAAGTAATATATATCAATTACGTTTACAGGAATATTTTTATAAATAATAAGATTATATTGAGACATTGACACTTTTGAAACGAATATCAAAAGTTCTCATCTCATTAACTTTACCAGGTTCAAAAATTCTCATCTCATTGACTTTACCAGGTTCATGATTCATTTAAATATTTTCCCACCTTGTATTATTGAAAACCAACAGCTAAGAAGGCGAGGTCTAGAAGTTTATCTTCGATTTCGTCGCTGAGCAGTTCTTCATCCCGTTCAAAGAGTAGAACTCGATATCGCAGCAGCTCCAGGCACCACTACAGGCCAGGCTACCGCAACTTCTCGAGGTCACGGTCCCGCTCACCCAGCTATCGATACAGACGCTATGAGAGGCGATCACCATCATACGGACGACGCTATTCCCCAGGCCGTCGCAGTCGCTCACCGCACAGCAGTCGAGGGCACTCCAGATCTCATTCTCACCGAGTGCGTCAGGACAGCCCTGAACCATGGAGGTAGGCATAATAGTGGATAGATGCAAAAGGACTTGACCTTCAAAAACTTGTCAGAATTCAGACCTTAGATCACAATAATTGATGAATGCTGATAATACACTAAAGGCTGTGTGTGGCATCACCAAGATTTGTCTATCTGTACAATCAGATAGCCTGCCATTGAATGTAGATTTTTGATCAGCTGGGGCCTATAAATTGTTCACATACTCGAAGTTAGCTTATTCTATAGGTTTTGTTCAAACTCCTTTGAACAAAACCTGTATGATTTTTTTAAGTATGAGTATTAAAGATTAAAGGACAATCTGTGCAATCAATTTATTCAATAACTTTATATAATTGATTATCAAAATAATGAAATAAAATTCCTTTATTTCCATAGTCCATAGTCTTTATTTCAGGTAGTCTTTCTGAACATTTAAATACAACATAAATGTAATAACTTTGTTATAGCAAATTTCCCATAGGGAAAAAGCTATTACCATAGGTCTCATGATAAGACCTAAGCCTGGGACCATGTTATTTTTTCGTCTTTAGTTGCCCAGAGGCCAAAAACAATAGTCGTTAAAATTTATATATATATATACAGGTATGTATGTGCGTCTGTGAACACGATAACTAAAAATGGTCCGATTGAGACCAAATTTGGTAGATACGTGGATACGTGTATTCCTACATTTGCTCGGATGAGTTGGTAAATCAGACATATCTGTCAATCAGACAAGTAGTTTGGGAGGTTTTGTACTAAAAAATGTTTTTTTGTGTTTTTCATATGTAATTTAAAAATTTTTTCAATGTTATTTTTCACCATTAAAATCAGCTTAAAAAACTACACAATTTCGATCGTTAAAGTTTTTCTCTATATCCAACAGCAACCGAGATATTAGAAAATTTAAACACAGTACATTGTATTTTGGCGCTCCAATGTTAGTCTTATGGAGGATAAGGAAAACCTAATATTTCACATATCAATCTATATTTTTGGATGAAACTTGATATTTAGCTGCATGTGGTTGAGATCCATCTATTTATACTTAAAAATCATAGTTTATGTGTTTATCATGGCAGCAAACCTGCATACTCTTTTCCATGTTAATCTTATAGAGAATAGTTAAACTCATTTATTTATGGACAGATATTGATAAAACTTGGTATATGGTCAAAATAAAAATAGTTTATTGTAAAAATGCCTACTTTCAGCATTCCAAACAGCAGAAAACCTGCATACTCTTACCCATGTTAATCTTACGGAGAATAGGCAAGCTCTCTTATTTATTACGGATATTGATCAAACCTGTTATATATTATTATTGATTTGGAAATTTGCTGAGTACGCAGGTCTGCTGCGACGGGGGTGTTTTAAATTGTTATCCATTAATAACAATTTAACATAACAATCCATATTTATTAATCTCGCTCCATCCTGATTGAAGTCTATGAGCCCTGAATGAAGCATACGTTTTTTCAGAATGAGCCAGAAACTACCGTATTAAAATTGTTAGAACAACAAAAACTTATGTTGTGTTTCAGAATGAGAGTTGACAAGTACGGGAGACAAGTGAGAGAGTTGTACGACCCCCGCACCGACAGGTACCGCAGGTGAGAACAGTGTTTGTCACTTTGTCTTGATAATTGAAAATATTTTTTACTCTACAATTTTGTAAATCCGTGATTCGTCAAAAAAATTATTTAACTATGAGCAAAGACTTGAAGTTAACTATGAAATCATGGGATGTTTGTGTATGAATTTACAAAGAATTAATTGCTGTTTAGAAATGGCTCATGATTATATTAACTGAGGTATTTATAGAGGATGTGACATTGTTGCAATATTCATAGTGAGAATAGTGTCATTAAAACTCCTTGAAAAACATTATACACATAACATTTTCTTATGACAATTCACAAATTAGCAATTTGCCTTAAAAAATTATAAGTTCACTATAGTCAAAGTAAATTAATAAAACAAAATAAATTAACACAATACTTATTGTCAGAACATTTAATTATTCAAACTTTACTTTTCACAGAGATAGATCTCCTGAGGAAGTGCGCCCCAAAGAAGATCGACATGTTTCACCCGAAGAGAAAGTCCGTTGGGAGAAATTTAGGGAAGAGCTGAAGAAAGTAGAATCTGTAAAATTAGAGAAACTAAAATACCATGAGAAGAACCCTGAAAAACATCCACAATATCCAGAGGAGTGGAAAGCATTTTGGAATAGAAGGTACAATGAACTTCAGCGATCTGGAATGGATCCAAGTAAGCATGACTTTAAACCAGAGTGGATTGCTTTCTGGACTAAAAGAATGAAAGAATTGTATGAAGAAGATCTAGGCAAAGCTAAAGAAGAATTAAAAAAGAAATTCAGTTTGCCAGAGGATCCAGGTACACTTGCCCCCATGCCATGGAAATATCATCAGAGGAGACGGAACAATTCTAGCCCTGGCCTGGTTGATATATCTCCACCAACGCCAGAGAAGAAAGATGTTATTGCTGATATAAAAACCACTTGGAAAGCATTTACTGGCTCTGATATTAAAGATGCCCCGAAACGACCTTTGTCACCATGGGAAGATGATGTGCCATCTTCAAAGAGGAAAAATTCTCCCAAATCAAGAACACCATCTCCTATTAACAATGATAAACTCTTGGAAGATATGCCACAAAGAAAATCCAGAACATCTGCTTTGATTTTCGTTCTTAGGAAGCTCACAGTCTTGGAACAACAGTTGGGATCGCTTGCTCCTAAAGTATTTGAACTGATGTCCCAGGCTCTAGCTTTGGAAAAGATCAAAGAAGATGCTTCATTAGAATTGCTGTTTGAAGAGGAAAATGCTGTTTATCTTGAAACTGTGAGAGAAAAACTAATCGCTTTGTTATGTGCTGGTGTTGTCCCTAGAAATTTTGTCAATACAGCTCGTTCCGCTATAAAAAATACAGATATAGCTTTATATATTGCCTCTAAGAAACAGAGAACTCTTCAAAATGAATCATCAAGAGGTGTCCTGGGTGTGTTGATGTCTACTAGCCAGGGCTTCCCTACGACTCAATACCCAGTTGCGCAGCCTTTACAACCGAAATCTGAACCTCTCATTGTTCCAGGAGTAGGTCAGGTGGATAAAGTATCAATTGCTCAACAAATAGCCTCAGCTTTGGTCGAGCAGGGTAAGACTAATGTCACAGAGGCTGAATTAGAACAGCTGATTAACGCTGTTGTTGGAATGGCTGAGGCATCTGCTCATACCTCCACACCTATGACGACTGCATATTTTCTACAACGTTTGCAATCAATGCAAAATCCCAATCCTCCTGCTCTACCCATTGTTGCAGCTGGTGTTCCTCCTATCCAGCCGGAACCTGCTGCACCAATGTTAAATCCTCCCGCTGCTCCTGCCCTGACCCCTGCAGCTCCAGTTCAGCCAAGTGTGGCTAAACCGGTAATTCCTGTCACTGAACCACAACAATCTGCATCATTTGGAGCTCTCAAGTTATTGCAGTCAGCATACGATGAGACCTCCAAAGCTGAGCAAGAATCTCCCAAACCTGCAAGTGTAGAAGCTGCTCCCCCAAATACCATAATTACCGATACTGAATTGGCTTCCACACTGTCAGTGTTCAATAAAATGACAAAGGATGACCAACCTTCTTTTGTAAACAGGTTAAAGAAAACAAACCCAGAAATGTACAAGAGGTTATGTCCTTTTCTTCCTACAAGTTTTATTATACCAGCAGACAATCCAACTCACTCACCAAGCAACAGTGCTCAGAATAATACAAAACGATCACCAATCAGCATTCCAATTTCAAAAGAGAAGAGCGAGCAAAGAATCAAGCCACTCTCATCAGGTCGGTTGTCTCCATTTTCCCAAAGATCAGGTGGCACAAACCCAACTGTTGGGGAAAAAGTGGTGATTGATGATGATGAGGATGACAAAGATGATGTTAAGATTGTATCTGAAACTCCTGCTAAACAGTCTAACAATAGTGGAAATTTAGATCTGCCAAAATACAAAAATACTGAAAGCGACTTAGATGATGATGATGACGACGACGATTACTCGTTTGAAGATGTTTATAAAGCAGCTCAGGAAAAATTGAGGCAACAGCAGAAGCAAACTGGTAATGATGAGACAAGTAATCTCGTTACTACTTCTAAAGAAACCATCAAGACAGACCCTGAAGAGGTGAGCAGAGCGATTGTAAGCAGTTCACCGCAAAACATACCTACAAGTAACTCAACCTGGGGAAATATTGGCAACATAGGAAAACCTCCATTCCAATCAGAGGAGAACCTAAATCAATCAAGTCTAGCTAGAAATGATAATTTAAATCCAGAATCCATGCTTAATGAACCGACTTATGGAACACAACAATTTCCTTATTCTGACACCAACAATTACAATAAAATTCCATCACACCCTCAAGCTATGCCTGATACATATTCAAACACAGGCCAGTCTTCATATGCCTATCAGAGAGCCGTTTCTGAAAGGCCACCTGTTGATCCGTATATTAATCTCACTCAAGCTCCTGTAGGTGGAAGTTCAATTCCAGCTTATACGAATAAAGATCAGTATTCAGATGACAACTACTATCCACGAGGCAGCACTGACTATTACAATAAACCCCAAGGGCAAAGCCAATACCCACCTGAGGCACCGTACTCGGCGAGGGATCCTTACAGTTCAACGTACAGGGACTCCTACAATGCTCCGCCGTACAATGCACAAGGGGTCAAAACTTATGGGAATCAAAGTATGCAAAGAAACCCGGGCTTCGGTAATCAAGTTCCTCCTGGGAATCCTAGTTATGGAAATACGGCCAGCAGCTTTGGTGGTAATCAGTATGGTAATAGAGCATCTACACAATATGATCAAAACATTTCTTCAGGTAGATACCCTCAACCACCCAACCCCCGAGCGTATCCTGCTCCACCTGCTCCCCCTCCCGGATACCCCAATCAAAGGTATCCTCCCTATTAAAAACATGAATTGTGATGTTCAATAAGTATTACATTTTTGTAATGTAATAAGTACATGTGGTAATTTTTTTTTAAGTATTTTAGTTGTAAAAAATAGATAACTATTTACATCTTGATGAAAATTAACTTATTTCATGCCCTTTGCCTTAAGAACAAACATTAACTAATTAGTCTGTATTAATTGGTCCATCAATTGATTGGTTTGGTGTTACTTGGTACTTGGAGTGAATTGTATAGAAATCTGTTGGCATATGAATTCACAAGAATTTGACCCCTAAAAGCCCTGTTATGTAAGTGTTTGTACAGATAGTAAAGAAAAAATTGTAAACTTTATGTCGTGGGTTGAGAATTTTGTAAAGTGTGTTTTTTATAAGGGATTGACAGTTTTTCTTAGCCCTTTAACCGCGACGCACGAGATATCTTGTACAATACCCTTGTTACGGCAAACGTGACGCACAAATTGTGTCGGATTTGACGTTCTCAGCTGGTAATGTAAGCAGCGTACCTGCGGAGGGCCTTTGGAAAGCGTAACTAATCCCCGCACCACTGAACTGAGACACACCAACTTACGCAGCGGCTAAAAGGTTAA
This sequence comes from Nephotettix cincticeps, assembly GCA_023375725.1. Lineage (NCBI taxonomy): Eukaryota > Metazoa > Arthropoda > Insecta > Hemiptera > Cicadellidae > Nephotettix > Nephotettix cincticeps. The sequence continues at coordinate 26,842,267 of CM041790.1, read as the reverse complement.
ATGCTGTGTCGTGTTCACTGTTACAGATAGATGGCAACGGAATAGGTGTCAAATATGTACAAAATGGCATAAATGATTTAATTTTCCCTAATGTATTCACCCCTTAAAGGTTTATTTTTTTGACATGCATTTTTTTCCTTCAAAATTCTTATTCTATATGTTAAGAAAAGTCGAAGAGAAAAAAACATTCATCAAAAAACTATTTTTATTGGTAATTTTTTTTACATTAGAGATACTTTACTTAGGATACTTTACTTACTTAGGAATATTATGGCAAATATCAACATGGACCGTTGTTTTACCACAAACCGCAAAATTACGTCAGTGGCCCTTTTTTAGCTCTTTAGTGACGTCGTATTTCAACAGAAACCATTAAGTGGATAAGAATGTCTGTATGGAAATGCATATAAGGGCTCTATATAAGAGACAAGCATATGTTTTCCTGCAAGGTAAGTTTTATCGCTGCATTATGATTTTTGAGAGTGCTGCTTAGTGTTTGTACCTTCTTTAACCAGCTTGAAATAAGTGTTTCCAAAGTAAGTTGTCGTGATAAAATGTCTTCATTGAGTTAGTCAGGATTTAAATTCTCGACTGAACCAAGCAACTCCTGAAAGTCTGAAGTATGTCTGAAAGTCCATGAAGAACAAGTTGAAAAAAGTGTGAAACTCATGTTAAATTACAGTAGAACTCCAATTATCTGAACTCCGACTATCCGAATCGCCGATTATCCGAATCACTTTCAGAAAAAAATTTGTCCAAAAAAAGTCTAAGTGCGCTATTATTCTTCCCCCCGCGAAGCCAGTGTTTGCGTGTAAAATGTAAGTACATTTTATTTATATTTCAAACATGTGAAAATATCATGTTTCGTACATTTAATTCAATAAAAAAAATAGTGCAATATCAAAACGTAGCTTTTTTCTCTCTAATAGCACTTTAAAAAAAACTCCCAATTATCCTAATATTTGATTATCCGAATGGGTCCTGGTCCCCATTAATTCGGATAATTGGAGTTCTACTGTATATCATAAACTGATAAATTACCGATACTTCAATCAATAAATAAATTAATACTGCATATACATTTTTATATCTCTTAAAATATATTTTCGTCATATTACATGGGAACTTATGTCTTTAAATATAATAAGTAACTAAAATGGGGCTAGTAACTTGCTGTGCATTAAAAATAAAATAACATATGACTACTTTACAGAGCGCTGAAATTAGCTACATGTTAATATTATGGCGATATCCTATTTTTACCGGACAGTTCTTTACCGAACAGTTGACAGACATTGTAAAACAATGGCAAAAGTTAACCTCATTGTTAGTAACATGAGAATCGTTCCTTATGATTGGGATGAATTTGATTTTTGGTTCGTAATTATATGAATTTTTTTTAGTATGACAAAAAGTATCATTCAATACTCGTCCGAAAAGCTCTTTACGAGTGCTCGATCTAAATGTGAACATAATCTCGCACTGATAAAGAACACTTTTCTGGACTAGTAATGAAATATAGCATGCCAGTGGTGCCCTTTGGTATAAGCCAAAGAAAGCACCGAGCAAAATCTGAAAAATCTCAAATGAATCTGAAAAATTCATACCAGAAAAATGAAATACAGTAAACCCTCTCATATCCAGACCCTCCGATATCTGGATGGGATTTTGAAAGAATTCAAAAATTTAAAATTACTCTAGGAGGTCAGTGTTTGTTAAACCAGTAGTGGCGAACGATGTTTGTAGGCCGGTTAGTAGCGCGCCGATCGCTGAACGCGGGGTTGAAGCCATGTGGACAGCGGTAATGTTCAAAGGAATGGGGAAACAATGAGTCACCCTAGTCCCGAGTGCCTGAGTCTCTAGCGCTACTGTCTATATTCTGTGTTATCGGGTGCAAGGTCACTGACTTACGAAACAATAAACCTCCCCACCCCACCTGTCCGTACCCACCCCAATAGCCAAGCTAACGCATCACGTGTACTGCAGTGACAACACCTGCCTCCGTGATCAGTGTCGCCTTTGTTTTGCTTCAGTGACCTTGTCTTTCTTGTAACGGTTTGATTTAATATCTTTTTTATTCCCCTCTCATATCAGGATTTTTTGCTATCCGGATCGGCCGTCGCTACATTAGTCCGGATATGAGAGGGTTTACTGTAAATTAAATGAAATATTTGCAAGTGCGGTTGTGACCTCCACAATGCAATCGATGGAAGATTATTGAAAAGAAAAGAACAACCAAATGTCTTCAGTCACTTCTCATGGTGTATTTACAAAAGTGATACAAAAATATCATTAGTAAAAACTTAATTATTTACAACTAATATTTACACTTTCAGTACACATTATAGCCTAAAAATACATGACAGAACATTCAATGTCTGTGTCATTATGTTATTTTGATTGTTTATATGACAGTCTCGGTCTTGTCTGGAGAGTGCAGGTTGTAAGCAGGCGGCCCTCGGCTCAGGAATGTGGACGGAGGTTGCATCGGCTGTGAGGTGTAAGTGAACGCACGAGTCCCGTGGTAATTGGAGTAGACAGATCTAGCGGATGGTGGTCGGTCACAGTCCTGGTCCAGGGAGTTGCTGGAGCTCTGCTGGTACATGGGGTTGGTGTGGCCGACCAGTCTGCCTCCCATGTCTGGAAAAAAGGATGGCCTAGATCAGTTTTCTGAGAAGAAAAGTACAGCAAACAAGAAGGGATTCACAAGGAACTATTGTACTTAGCTATTGTAAATCAACAAATCTAGACTAACACAAATATGTCCAATCAAGAATTTATTTTCCATAAGACACATAAGTACATTGGAAATTGTATACATATGGATAAGTATGCAGTGGTAGATCATAGGTTGCAGGAAAAACTAAAAAAAAAACAATTCTCATAACAGGGTTCCCACACGTCCTGGAAACCCTGGAATTTCAGGGATGTCCTAGAAATCCTGGAAAAACCCTAGAATTTTGCTTATTTTTATAAAATTAAAATTTATTAATTTTAAATCTAGCTTTGAAGTGTTTTCTTCTCAAGACTTGTACACATATTTTATTCATGTACAGTACCTCGTTACCTCGTTAATCCGGACCCCATTAATACGGACGGTTTTAATGCGCAGAATGCTGATTAGTAGCATGCGATCGTCACTGTACGACTGCGCCCGGCGATGTGAGTAAACGTGTGCCAAGTGCGGGCGGTCACAGCGCAAGGCGTACGTCCCATTACCATGGTTACTGTCAGCCAATAGTAGCTCAGTCACACGTTTGTGTTTCTCCTGCTTGTGTCAGGCCGTCACAGAGGTCATTTGAACTGCACGTTTTAGTTGCGTTGTTTAATTGTGAAATTAACACAAAAGAAAGGCAAATGAAGTTCAATTCCTTCTTCAAACCAGTTCAGTCACTTGAGGACGAACCTCAACCTCATGTTCAAAGTAATTTTGTCTTTTTTCGTTGTCTCAGTTTTTTGTATGGACGCAAATACCAAGTGTATATTTTTGTTCAAATGTAACTACTGTATTACTGTTTGTACAATATGTATTTTTATATTCAGAATATACATACTATTTAAGTTAATCTGCAAAAGGTGTTTCATTATATACAAGGGGTACCCAAAAATCACTGTCTTTCTTCGTTTAGGATTATTTGTTTTAATCTGGACTTTCGTTAATCCGGACGACTTGGAGCCCCAATTAGTCCGGATTAACGAGGTTTTACTGTATTTATTTCTTATTGTAAATTCATCAAATTCTTATTGTAATTTTCTTTTTAGCGAATTTCTCATAGGAAATAAACTATTACCGTAGGTCTCATGGCAAGACTTAAGCCCGGGACCATGTTTTTTTTTGTATTTAGGTGCCCAGAGACCAAAAACATAGTCGTTATAATTTATATATATATATATTTGTGTGTGTCTGTGACTAGAGTGAAAGCGCCCAATGGTATTTTTATGGAGATTATACAAAAATCAATTTCTTCCTTATTTTCTAACCGTTTTCCATGAAACTTGGTATGAGGCGTAAAGTTAAATCACCCAACAAAACCAACTCAAAATGCTTAGTATTACCGGGGGGAGGGTTCCCCCCATACAGTTCGAACAATTAATTTAACTTTGTCTCTCTTGTTTTTAGTTTGCTTTTATATTTCCAAAATGGCGGCAGTAAAAAATCATTTACTTGATTTAACAACAAAACCATTAACTTAAGAAAATTTTTGCAGAATATAAAAAACATTGTAATTTTAATTACAAATCTTTATTTATCTTTGCTAATCTGCAAGATTAACTGCAAGATTAGCACAAACAAAATTTGTCTACGGATAAGTAAGAAAATGCACTTTTAATGTTAGATTACAGAGCTTATGCGCCACTGACGTGTGGCGGTGCACATTAAAATTTCACTAAATGTGCATTTTCTCGCTTACCAATGACCGATTTCGTTCAACAAAGTATTGATAAATCTGAAATTAAAATCTTTTTTTTATATCATGTAAACATTTTACATAGTTTGTTATTTTGATTAAAAGATATTTAACCACCGCCTTTTTTTAAATATAATAGCAAATTAAACGACTTTAAAATTTAAAAAAATTTACAACTTTGCTAATAGTTTTCTCTTTAGTCATTTAAGATGTGTGCAAAGTTTGGTTTCTGTAGCTTACAATAGTTCTTGAGATGTAACAATTTTTGTAAAAATACAAAAAGGCGGATAGCGGCTAAACAAAGGATAAAAGATAGGACATTTTTTGTTTATTTTGATTAGTACTAACATCCCTTGAAATTTGTTGCTGACTTTAATAAACATCCTGTGGAATAGTTTAGATCAAGAATAAATGTAGAAATTTTTATGTTTGTAGGTTCCACTCAGTGGCGGCTCGCCTATAAGGACTCTCGGACGCCGCCCTCCCAAAGATTTGAAAATGGAAAAAATAATTAAATACTTATTTAGTTATAACTATAGATACAACTAACCAAAATGTTTTAACAGTCGTATACAACGAAATTATAGCGGGAAAACAAACAAAATAGCGCAAAAAGTTTGTATTTGTAGCCGTGGGGCGCTCGCCAGAACGTCCGAATCCATCACAATGCATTTATACGAAGAGAGGTAGTGGTGGAGGTGGCTGGTGCTATGACGCGTCTAAGCCTATCTCTTATGGAAGTCTTGGGACGCCGTCCGCGCATGCGCAGAGTAACATTTGTGGCGAGTTAACAGTCGATGGCCGTGTACTGGTTGTCTGTTTGTTTTTGCGTGTAACAGAGGTTATGTTTGTGTTGATCTACCTAAGAAGTGTAGTTTTGGTACACAGTTAACAGTAAGTTAACTGTGTACAGTTAACAGTAAGTTAACTGTGTACCTGTGTAACTGTGTACAGTTAACAGTAAGTTAACTGTGTACAGAAAACAATGCTTCTACATTAACAAAGCTCGCGAATTTTAGAAGTGTTTGAGTGAGTGTTTGTTGTCTAGAGGAGGTAATCATTGCGAATATGTTTTTTGTTAAGAACTTATGTTTGCAAAACGAACAACAGTAGTGTATTGCAGGGACATCCGCGCGAAAAATGAAGGCGCTAAAATGTTAAGTTAGGTATTTAAGTCGTCTTTATTTACAAAACATCGCAACAAAAAAAGGTTTTTTCAATATAATTTATCCATACGATTGAGAGTCCAAATTAAGTCGATCCATAAGACCAAGAGTATAGTATTTATTATTCAAGGTTTATAAGGAAAACTAGCTATTTAGTTAAAAACGAAACACATGCATCACAAATTTAATACCTAGATTGCTGTAAAAAGTCACTAAAATACACCATATTTACCAGGTTAAGTGTAAGAAAGTCCTAACTTTGCCTGTATAAATAAAAGATTTTTCATTTCATATTTTCAAAAATTTTCCGCAGAGAAAACACCCAGACCCCCTCTCCTGGGGGGTAATCCATAACCCCAAGACCCCTGGTGTGCGCCCCCCCTAGCATTTCACTCACGAGCCGCCACTGGTTCCACTGTACATATTCATGTCAAAATAATTAAGTTTTGGTGAATGAAAACTATAATATGTGTTTCAATTCGGCAACCTAATATGGTCACTGGTATTCTATTTACCTCTATGTGTCTAAACATATTAATTAAGAACCTGAATTTGAACCTACAATTTGGTTATTATTCCTATTCGTCTTAGAATGATGGTCACTTGACAAAAGGTCTATTATAAACTAAAAATAAACAACTAACAAACACATTGTTCCTCCACGTGGGAACCTTTGTTTTTGTTTGTAAAAACTATACAAAAATAATGTAATTTTATAGATAAAATTTACTCTTCTATTTAACGCCATGCTCACAAAAATTCTACAGTCCACATCCTAGAAATTTTGTTACCTTGCTTCTGCTGCTGATCAATCAGTCGAGTGACGGGGCTCGGGTGTGACGCTCGGTGTCTGCGCTGCGACGAACGTGTGGACGACCTGCTACCATTTGAGTGTCTCTGCGATGTGTAGTGACTGTGAGACACATGTGACGAGTGAGGCCTTTGTAACGGAATACCTCGTGAGTTCACACTGCGACGCTTCACTCGTCTTGGTGTCATTGGTCGGGGCGACGACAACCGAGACTCAGGGTCTTCTGATTAACAAAATAATTTATTTATCATAGTTACCAACAGGTACAGTAGACTCATCTAGTTCCAAATATGATAGTAAACTGGTCATGTAGAGGTAACCCTTTCCATGTGTATAGTGGGTTTAGCCGCGAATGTATTAGTTTCTGTTTTTTCAGGGTTCAATTTGCTGTGCTTTATAATTAATATTCATTCCAATTTATGGTGGGTGATACATTCAATTTATCAACGTCATAAAAAACTACGATCCAATGAGTTGGAAACAAAAACCTGTAATGTTTGAGAAAGTACGCTTTAAAATCATCCTAAAATGTGACTTATGTAGATACTGTACACTAATACAGGTTGTAATTTATAAATATATATATATATATATATATATATATATATAAAACCGTGGGATGGTCTGGAATTTTTTAATCCGGACAAGGATCCGGTCCCGAGGTGTCCGGATTAGAGGGAGTCGACTGTATGTTTTAAATAGTTTTTAGCTGTGAAATGCATTAATTAGTTATCATTTTTTGTTTTGTCACAAAAGTAGGGGATTATTTTTGTTCCAGTGATACAGTACAAGGAAATTACTCAAGGACTCAAATATGAGTTTATAGGATTCACATATATACATAATAAATATCCCTAAACATAAACAAACAAATATTTTCATATAAATGTATTTATTTACTTCTTCATGAAGAAAAACTAATTATACATATTTATATACTTATTAACATTTCTAGATTCTTGATTTAATACTGAAAAAATTATATATAGCTCTTAATGTTTTTCAGTATTTCTAGAATTAAATAGGATTTTTGAAAAAGCTTGCAAAACCCTAAAATCATGGTGACACTGAAGAAAATACAGTGTACCTTTTTACAGTAAAAGATAGATAAGGTAAAGATTACATATAATGCAAATAGTATATTTAAAAAATTCAAAGCTAACTAACAAAATATATCATTTGGAAACTGGAATTCCTTTTAACCCATTCAGGTCCGAATTATTTTTTTATCTAATGTTTTGAGAAAACAACCGGCTCAGTTCAACGACTAACGTAACCTATCAGGCAGTGGCATCTAACAAGTACTTAGTAAACTACATTCCGTTCTGGCCCCTATGATCTAATCTCAGAACTATCTTATGGGTGTTTTTTTAATTTAATTTTTTTTTATTTAATGTAATGTAAAGAGACGGACACCGTCCATATTTGGACCCAAATGGGTTAGTTTGTATTTTATGGATTAATATAGTATCATACCTCAAACCATATGAATTGATTCTGAAAAATGTATATTTTATTGTACCCAAGAGTTAGTTAGTTACTTACAGTAGTGAACTTAGTTACCAAAGTAAGGTTAGTTTTGAGCATTTAAAATTTGAATATAAGTAAAAATCAAATGAGTGCTAACATTCAGTATTGAATGATCAAAGCCTATAAAATATTTACCTTCTGGCTCATGCCCGCTAATGTCGTCTGAAGGCCTCCTCATGCTGTATTCTATGGAGTAAAGGGGTGGTAATTCATTTGCCTTCTTCTTCTTACCAGGAGGTGCTAAAAATATAAAAAACTTTTACATAATACCTCAGGCGTTAGATAGTTATTTACTATTATCATCCATAAATACAAAAAAGAACTTACAAGTTGTAGAAAATATTTTATAAGTTAGCTCGCAAGAAGTCACAGTGAGCAACCGTTTCACATATTTGGCAGATTTTTAACCCTTTTGAGGAGTGGGGGTTTGGGTCCAAAGTCGCGTGTGCACAGCTGGTTATAAAAAATCAAAGGGACAACCAGATACGCCCTTCCTATTAGAATTTTTCACCGGCACGACCATTTGTGTTGGTTGGTTTTGTGCATGCACAATTTGTTTTTGAGTTTTAAAACGTAATGCATTTGTGTTGAGACAGTTTTGTCTAAAACAATCAAGAATATCTTATTTTGATTTGGATTGACAAAATGGTTATAAGGTGAACTGGACAACGATGATTCTATAGACTAAAGTGATGCTTAAACTGAACATTTAGGCCATGAGACAAATACTGAACAGTCAGGGGAAGAAAACCCCCCTGTCGATGAGTACATGGAAGTAGAAAATATTGATCAGCAAAACACCTCTCAGCAAAGAGCACACAGCTTCAGTAATATTTATCTGTACAAGCTGCAATTATTGGCTATTCCAAAATGAAAATGTAATAGCCATTCTATACTTATTTGCTTTTATTACTATTACATTCAAACAAATAAAATGCAAGCAAAGTATATTACAACTTTTCATTTAAAAACCCAAGTATTTTTGAGTAAAGATATGTAGTTTAAATTTTTTACCTTAATTTTCAATTTAAAATAAATGTTGTTGAAAAATAAGGATTTTACAAACAATTAATCTTTCAATGCAAAGATGAACTAGAATCACATTAATTAATAGCATAACAATCCAGTAACAAAGCTTTAAATAAAAAAGTCAGTTGTTAGATATTTTCTATACGCCCGACCATTTACGTGAAATGTAAAGAGGTGACCTCTCGTGGTTTAAGAAATCTAAAAAATAATGACCAAAACATATTTAGGCTATATATACAGAATACAATGAAGCTAGTTTTTACTCAGAACAAGATCTAAACTGTAGTAGTTCTCCATAGACTAAAGACATAAAATTAGACATAAAATAAATAATAATGTAACATTTTTAAATCTAATATAATAATAAATGACAAGTTTTTTAAAAATATGTCCATAAACATGAGAAATTTGCCTATTATAAGATTAACATGGAAAGTGTGGTTTGCTGCTGTGAGGAACACTGAAATCATTTGTACCATAAATATTTTTTTTTTAATTTATACCAATTTCATCAACATCTGTCCTAAATAGGAGTTTGCCTATTCTCCATATGATTACATGGAAAAGAGTATGCAGGTTTGCTGCCATGATAAACACATAAACTAAAATTTAAGCATAAATGATGATCTCAACCACATGAAGCTAAATATCAAGTTTTATCCAAAAAAATCATTAATAGTAATATTAATTTTCCCTATCCTCCATAAGATTAACATTGGAGACAATAAAACGTACTGTGTTTAATTTTTTATATCTCTAACCGTTGGAGATAGAGAAAAACTTAAGGAACTAATTGTGTAGTTTTTTAAGCTGATTCCAATGGTGAAATATAAAATTAGAAATTTTTAAAAATTACATGTGAAAAAGCAAAAAAATTTTGTACAAACCCCCCAAACTAGTTCCCATTGACCGATATTTTTTACGAATGTCCGGCATTGTAAAAACGTCTCTACCAAATTTGGTCTCGATCGGACCATTTTTACGAGAGTTATCGTCTAAGACAATCAATAGAAACATAATTATATATTTATATATAGAAAATGAAGCTAGTTTTTACTCAGAACAAGATCTAAACTGTAGTAGTTCTCCATAGACTAAAGACATAAAATTAGACATAAAATAAATAATAATGTAACATTTTTAAATTGAAAATCAAGATTTTTGATAGGAAAAACTTTTGCTCCTTTTATAAAGCTGAAAAACAAGCATGTGATTGTGTGATGTGTGTAAATTAGCACTTATTCCCTAAAAAAGCAATTTGAAATATTACCAGAAATTTACTTCCTAAGTGGTTCTTTCTACATGCAGATAATTATTATTGTTCATTTGACAATTATAGTTTCTTTTGACCAAGGAAACAAGTCTGTGTAAGTGTATTTGTTTGAGTTTCTTTTGGTAGAAAAACAAACAACAAAAGTTCTTCAATAGTTATAATTATTAAAGTGTTGGTAATGAATTATACAACCCTAAAAAAAGCCATTAAAAACTACTGTATATAATAACATCTCAAAGTAATGTAAAGCATACAAAAATATTTGTGAAATCCACGGATTAATCAAATAGTATATTTTTGAAAGGAACAAATTTTTAGCAACCCTAGTATACATTAACAGTATTACACTCACACAGTTTTCCAACTAGGGCATGGAGAAGCCCTCCGTACATCAAAACATCGTTTGGCTCTTGTTGAAAGGTGTGAAACTTTTTCTGGACCTTTTTTTAACAGGCTCCCCTCAAGGAGTATTATAGTAAAAGTAAACACCTTTCTAAGACTCAAATTTTGAAACATCATATTAATTTTTCTTAGAGCAAAAATATTATTACTTTTTACTTTATCACATGATTTCTCATTTTACTTTACTTTTAACTTTATTCTATGTTATTTTAAGATTGAATATGGGGAAATACATTATGTAATATGTATCATATTCAGTGAATAAATATTATGACAATGACTAAAGATGGTACAAGGCAATCTTTTTCAACAAGTCACCCGTCTTCAGGTCAACAAAGCGTTATAATTCAATATGCATAATAATGGTATTGACAATCCAAACTAAAGTGCTACTTAGGCTAGTACTGTATTTATATAAGACAAAATAGTAAGAATAAATACAAAAGAATATTAATTTTATCTATTGACATGGATATGTCTTAGCTCTGGGGGAGTGTTAGTGATTTTTAAAACGGTAAATATGTAACAGGTCCATAGGAACTACTAGAGCTATTGTAGCGAATGATCTAACCTATTTCCCACAGGGAAGTAAATACAGACATTTTTTTTAATAAAAGCTACCAACTGCAAGATTAATCTTCACTTTTACATCGGCTGATGCAATACACAAGCCCAGTGACTTGCATAGTATACCATTCCCAGCAGTGTGAGGATTGAGTTAAAACAAAGGCGAAATGAAACTAGACCTATTAATAAATATAGTTTTAATTGCTTAGAGCATTTCACAACCCATTCAAATATAGTAGTAGAATATCATTAAAACTTAAAATTACTTGTGTAATGGACATAAAAATCAACTGATTTTAATTAAAACAACCCTTTCATAACTAATAGACATTGCACTCTTGAAAATAAATTATGTCGCCAGATTTCAGACTCGAGTTAGGGTTTAAGTAATGATTTGATATTTTAGTGATTGTTAGTATTTTCTTGATACATTTTTCTTCTGAAAACTATAATTTGAAACCCCCAATAAATCACACACTCATAGAAAACCCTCAGCTCATACTTATAATTTGTTGTTTATGATGTGTACGTGTAAATTAAATGGAAAGTTAAATAGCATCAACAACACAAAGATAAGAAGAATCCATAGCCATAGTCTACTATGTAACAATATTAAGTAACCACTAGATTATTTTCAACTACAGCAGAATCCCTCAAACTAGCCTCCGTTTTTCTGGTCCTCGGAAAATCCATCCGCTTCTTAGAAGAGATAAAAAAATCTTTTTCCCGAGGCTTACAAACGCGAAAGTACGCACTAGCTTTTGCTACTTGACTGCTCTCATGGTTTTCGGAGATTACTACTCAGTTGACTTACTGTACAAGTTTCACCAGATTACAACATCTGTCGACTAACCAAAATAGGTTATCCTACAACATTTAGAGTAATGGCATATCTCTAGTTATGTGATCATTGAGCGGGTAAAAAGTTTGCGTTAAAGAGCAACAACCCATTATTTTTAGCTCTGCTGGAAAGAGCAAAGAGCGTCTGTATTTGTTGCATTCAACTACGGCAAAGATTTTTTCAACCAAAGTAATCAAACTCCAAACTATTATTATTAATTATTAAATTATTTGTTGTTCATAAAAGTTCTTTCCTCATAAACACTGGACTATTTTTTGGGTTACGTTTACTTTGTTCACGTCAGCCCAATGTCATGACATTTCATTGCCTTGATTTACTCTGAACTCTCGATTATTTGTAAAGAGTTTGGTGTTTATTGCTGCAGTGTCGTTTTACTAAACAGAAATGTTAAAAGAATTTAGAGAGTCAAAACAAAAACATAACATCGTCAGTCACACAAAAGATTATTGCGTTTAACCTATTGATAAAAGCGAATCCGATGCAAAAATATGTAATGAACTAAATGTAGGAAAAAGAAAAAAACACTGTTAATGACTGGCATTGAAATAGAAAAAAAAACTTTGATTAGCTTTTGTAGATAGATAGAGGGTGACAATGTGTTATCCAAGCAATAATAATTAATTGAGAAAACTTTTTTTTATGAGATGCTTTATGACGCTTTATATTGATCTTAACATAATCAATAAACATTAAACGGGTGTATTTTTCAACAAAAATCACTGAAGAGACTTAAACCCTCATTATGAATACATTTATCAACTGTATACTATTACTGTATTAGGTATAAATTGTTGTTTTAAAAATAGGTTGAACTATTAAGCTAAATCGTTATCCAGCCTAGGGCTCAGTCCCGAGGTGGCCGGATATGAGGGGTCCTACTGTATTACCATTTTGAACATGAATGCAAGAAATATTGAATATTTCAACTAACAAAACCATTATAATGTTGCAATAAAATTATAAAATTGTAACATGTTAAAAAAATAGTGTAAAATTACTCCATTTATGAACCTATTCAAAAGCTTCCAGTTTGTAAAAATGAGTTCCTTTAAATTTTTAAGATTCAATTTTAAGTTTAATGATTTCTTACCCTTTGATCAAAGCTAACATTTCAGATAACTTCTTCAATATGTTTTTTCTTGAATACCTAATTTTAGAAGTTTGAGTGACACAACATAAGATCTTAAAGTTTTATAATACCGTAGATAAATATAAATGAAAAAAATTTTCTCGATCATTTAGGTACATATTAACTAAAAAATATATACATTTGATACCAGAGTATGTACATATCTATTTACATTGAATTCAGATATATTTTATAAATAAATAAGAATATTATTTCAATAAATTGTGAAATAACAGCAGTATCAAAAAATGATACAGTGGAACTTGGTTATAACGTCATTGAAGGGACCACACCATTAATGATGCTATATCAGAGTGACGCTATAAAAGAGGTTACATAATTTTAATTTAAAACCGAGGAAAAATAGAGAAACACATTTTTTACATGAAATTAAGACATTTAATGAAGTTAATTTGAAAATACACATAAAAGTTTATGTTTATGACTGACTGAATTATTCTATACTATATAAAAAATCGAATTTGAAAATATTGCAATCAAGTTCGGTATGTGAATTCAACTGTTGGTTCGATTTTAAAAAACAAGCCCGAACACACGTCTGCTATCTTACGTCCCTCCTCACACGCTCTTATAACTCACACCTTTTCTTCGGCAAAACCTTTCTCTTAACACTTGCCATTATTTTTCAAGACTGTATTCGTAAATTAAAATAACGAAAAACAAACTGTAAAAGACGTACACTAAACTAACGATAGCTGCACGAACTGTAGTTACGTACAAACGGCATCACAGTGCTTTGATGCGACCTGAGTCACTGACACTGACCTTGATGACGGCGACAGCGGATATAGGGTAGGGGGAGGGGGTTGGGGTGGTTAGCGGTAAGACAGCAATAAAATGCCGTTTCTAAAAAATATAATGTAGCTAAACAATAACCGCAGCCCTCACGTTGCACCACCGACCGAACTTTCTCTATTTAGCTATATGTTTGCCTTCATCTCGGCCCGATTTTCTTGACGTTATATACGAGGTTTTAGAATTTACTGACGATATATCCGAGGTTTTACCTGTGTAAATACCTATAGTTTGGCGGGACCTAAAAATAAATGACGTTATATCCGAGTTGACGTTAAAGCCGAGGCCGCAATAACCAAGTTGCACTGTACATTAGAATACTTTATAGTTCCTACAATAATGTGCCTCCAATACAGACACAGTAGGTAATACTCAAATTACAGAATAAGATATTTAGTTATTACTAATGAATTGGCACTTGTGTAAAGCTTATTGTTAGGAAGGAATAATATTTTTGTAATCATACTTAATTATAAGCAAAAAGTGGAAAATAATGTAGAAGACTAACAGTGTAAACTATGCTTCAAAACTAATTGCTGACATTTTTAACATACAAAAAAATTTCATACGAAAAATATTTTTTATTTTGTTAATGCAAATAATTAGATTAAATGAAAGCCAAAACACCATTTCTGATATATGTAGTTACTTAATGAATATTCACATTTATCATTTTAAATAATAGAACTAAAATACTGATTCTTGACTCAATTTGATTAAATCAAAATTAAATTCTGTATAAATATATCACTCTAACTATTATTACCAAAACATATTTTTAGGTTTGATAAGAAGTAGGCAAAGGTGAACTCAGTAGACAGCAATCTTTTGAGGAGTTCAACCCTCAGGGTGTCAACCACAACTGAATTTTAAAATTCCAAGATTTCTATTTAATTCTGGAGTATTGATATTGTTTCAGGGGGATCAGAGTATTGATTAATTCCTTATTAAAATCAAATTTACGTTGAAGAAACTCATTTTGTATGTGAAAATTGAATTTAAAAGCGCAACTGACATTTTATTGATGATAGTGACGGCATTTCATTCTAAAATGGGGACACCCTGTGTGAGTGTGGGTCACTTGGTGGTTTTGCCAGAGCGTACAGTGCCCGTGCCCGTCCACAGGTGCTTGTTGAAGCCTCGTGTGAGGGTCAGTAGACTATCTGAGTTGGACGGCACGGTGGCGCAGCGAACATACATCGGCTGAAGGGCTAGATGCTGAGGACTTTTTGACTCAAATTCACCCAAAAAGTCAACTACAAAAAAAGAAGAGAAAAAGTGAGCATGCAAAGAAACTACAACCGTGTAACTACAACCGACTATTTACAAATGAAGTGTGCAATTTTATTTTAACTACGAATAGGTAGTATCTTGTTTTATGACATTACAATCATGTTTAAGGCTGCTTCAATATTCAATTATCTTGATTGGTTTCGTTCGACAATAATTTTGTTTCAAAAAGTTTATAAGTGATACTACTGGTTTGTGGAGTTTAAGAGAACTGAGCAACATAAAAGGGTTTTAATTGTTAGACACTCATGTTTACATTTTTTTCAATCAATTATAGTTCTCTATATCTTTGTTTGAAACTACAGTAGAACTCCAACTATCCGAACTCCAATCATCCGAATTGCTTTTAGAAATGAATATGCAAATTTTAACTTAACTTTAATTATAACGTGTGAAGACAGCAAAACAATGTACGACAGATATTTTCAAAAAACATTAACACCCTTTTGTAAGCAAAGTTTTAATTTAAACTGTAAAGTTTCTAAAATGGTGTCATCATATAAAAATGGAGTCCGGTCCAAATTAATTCGGATGATTGGAGTCTACTGAGTATGAGTTATATCATACTTGAAAAATTGTTCATTATTTTTTTGGAAGAAATAATTTTTAAAGTTTCGCTTGAAATAACAATACATTTCTGAACAACAGTAGGGCCCAGAATGTGGACCAAATATTATGAAATGACTTGACAATGATCTAAATGTATTAGAAAAAGTAGGTTTGTGCTCCACAGTGAGATTTTACCGCATTTACAGAATTTTTTTAATTTTCATACTGGTTAATTAAGGAGTTGAGGGTTTTGAGGATAGAGTTTTGACTTTCTACTGTATTATCAAAGTGTATGTGCTTTTTAATCCAGAATTATAGCACTTCTGATCTGTAGATGAACGTACAACACAATAGTTTCAAAAATTGCTCACTTCAATTTATATCACCATCACCAAATCACTAGGTATCACCACTGAACTTAGAGGGAATCTATATAAAGCCTATATTATTTACTTTTTTTCTCATAAATGTATTTTTATTGTAAAAAACCAATGAATATATTATAATACATTTTAAACTAATGATAAAACTAATTATTATGAGAATTCATATGACAGCATTAAACTGGAAGTAATTTCATTTTAAATCCATATTACTATGAGTAAACAGAAATTCACAATTCAATGACCTGTCATTCTTAGTACAGTGCAGACTCCCTCTCATTCGGCCACCTCGGGACGAAACATAAAAAATAGTCTAAGAAACCGATTATGCATAAGGAAGGCTACTTTTATTGCTGTAAATGGACTTTTAAGTGATCATTACGAAAAAAAATTCATTGAAAAAGTGTAGGTTACAGAACTGTGTTATAAGAATTGTATGTTTCCGTAGTACAGTAGCACTAAACGAAAACAGACTAAACTTAGGCTAAGTGTAAATTTTAAACCCGCCCACAGAAATTTAGGTGTCACCTAAAAACGTGTATTGTAAACTATTAACACTAAATTATTAATTTATTTCACACACAAAACATACAGTAGTGCTTAAATTAATTGGAACACCAGGGGAATAACTACAATTTTGACATGACATACAGTTTATTAACAACGAAAGCTAGAAACAGTATTCTAATAATTAATACGTCCTCCTTTGTTCATGATAACCTCTTTACCTCGTTTTGGCATTCATTTGGTGAGTTTTATGCATACATGCTCTATTTCAAACCATATTTTGATAACTGCAGAAAACATCGATGTTTTTGTTCTACAGTCTTCTTTATCAATCCTTTTCTTGTATATAGTCCATGGATCTTCAATTGGGTTTAAGTCAGGAGAGTTATCAGGCCATTCACAAACTGCTATTTAAAACTCATATCATCTTTTGGATGTGTGGAATGGAGCTGAGTCTTGTTGAAAAATTCCGTTGAAATTAAAACATGACTCACAACAATAAAACCAAGAATATTTCACTGGAATTGTATACAACACAAAAACTCACATGTGAACTAAGTGACTTTATGATTATGCTGTATACTGACAAAAAACAAGGAAGCAGTGATACCAACTGTCATACAGCAGAAAGAGCAAAATTTCTGTGGTGTTCAAATTAATTTGAGCGCTACTGTAAGTACTGTAGGACTAAATACACTAAAAAAGAAACCATAAAACAATTAAATTGTACTTTAAACCACACACTGTACAGTAGTAATTTTTCACTGCACTTTTCTTCTGTTTAATTTATTCATGTCACTTTCTAAAGAGCATTATGTCAATAGTTGTTGAACTCGTCTGTTGTTCAATGTGCAGAAGCTAAAATGGAAGAAGCTGGACAATCTGTAGCCTGAACGAGAGGGCATCTACTGAACCACATTATTGTTGTTTATATTATTTATTGATGGACGAATGAAGTGTAAACATCTACATATCATTCTGCTTGTTTTTATTAGAGTAAAATTTAAAAAAAATATTTGTTTAGAAGTTTTTTCTGTAACATCATATTTAATATTATCTGACATTTCTTTTAGCGATTAATATCCTGGAGTAAATACTTGAAATTGTGATTCTTCAGAATGTTGAATTGAAACATAGACTTAAGTGACATGGAAAACTTTGCTTGTCCAACACCGGCTAATCTCAAGGTTAAAGCGTCCTCGATTCTTGACCTTCCTCGACCGGTGACTCTTACTTCGATGATGTCATTTCGCGGAAGTATCAAGTAGTTGTTTTTATATAAATTATTATTGTGATTTTAGTATATTCTTTCCATATATATTGTAAAAATATCATATTTAACAACTTAAGGCTTGCTGAAAAAAATTGCATGTTTCTTTAGCAGTCAAAGTGTTAACAACCTTAGCAATTTTATTTTTATTTTTCTTAAATTTATATCAATATTTTAGTTCACTTCAATTAATAATGCAAATTTCAAAGGAAAAATCAATTTCATTCAAGTGGTGGTATACCTAGTAATATATAGAAAAGATTGCTAGAGAGATAGCTAGTAGGGGTGTATATCGATATATAGGCAAGCAATAAAGGAAAATTTGTTTTCAGGGTATAAAATAAAATAGAACTAAGATTTTCGGGCTAGAAGGTTAGAATACTACCTATAAAAAATGTATATAATAATTGTGTAATCAACTTTACTAACCAAATTACTAGCTATCAATTAGTATACATGAGTTGTATTAATGAATAAGGCAGAGAAAAGATAGTGTGAACCACAGTTACGAGAATATAGCTTAGTTCCCCACATTCAACAGCTTGGCTCATTGATCTGGGAATCACCAGCTGATGCTTATTAGTTCTACCTGTTGAGTTGTTGTACCACAGTATTTAGGAGCTTAAGTTCTATTCACTCTGTTCAATGGCTAAAGTATGCATGCTTTGACATGCATGTTACAGTGATATGTTAAACTTACACTATGTAAATAAATTATGCAAAATTGTAAATGTAATATCAAGCCAAACACATGCAAAGCTGCATGCACAACAATAAATGTATCCTTCTGGAACTTGAACAAGCATGAAAAAATAACACAACTTGCAAGAGTAGTGTGAATAAGGCAAAGAGAGATGAGAAAAGAATGTATTCAATTACAATGGCAGATATAAAATATCAGGTAAAGCTAGGGTATATATAATTTCAGCATTAATGTAAAGCCAAACTTATGAAAACATATTCTTTACAAACTATTTTCTAACCTTAACAAGCGTAATACTTTACAAACTTTGAATATTATGATAAGTTACAACCTTCCTAAAACTACTATATATATACTAAAATATTATACTCACAAGTATCGTCTTCATCCAACAAAGACCATGCTATGATAGCTCCTGAAGATAAACCCACTATCTGTAAATGAAGTTGTATATACAAGAAACATTTATTTTTATTTGAATTTTACATCTTTACACCTATTTGAGTGGCTAAAACACAAAAAATTTAGATTATTTGACACAAGTATACACATGGTTTTTCAAAATACTTACTGAAAATTTCACTGCAGCTTGTGCCAATCATGAATGAATTTTATAGTCTAACTTGAAATTTTTCTAAAATTTTGTAATAAATTTGGTATTGTTCCTCTAGTGGCAATTAAAATGCCCATTACCTCAAATTGTTTATGTTACAAAAAGGTTTCTGTGGCTGCTTAACCCATTGCAGATCGTGAAGCGTAGTGTCCGCCCAGACCTAGCGGTGGTAGAATTTATTTGCCAAAACAACGCTGCAACGTCCTAATGCACTCGCCAGCCAGCTTCATTCGGTCGCAATGTCGACACATTTTGTCGTTATTTACGATACATAAACATAACACAGACTATATTAGACTAAAACGCAAACATTAAGTATAGAATATCGTACAATCAATGGGGAGAAAATATTTAACAAAGAGTTGATCCCAGAGCAATTAAATAGATTTTTATTGAGGAGTCTTTAATTCGTGCACCTCCACCCTGAAAGGCCAAATCTCTAAGTCGTCTTGAGTACTTCAAAACGCAAACTATTACCTCTTTATTCCTAACACTAAATAACGAGTCCGAAGATTACAAAGTGATTTCTTCGCTGAACAACAAAACCTATAGTGAATGGGATGGTATTCCTTAAAATATTTTAAAGTTCTGTGGTCCTGTACTAGCCTACCCACTTTCGAACCTCATCAACCAGTCGATTGAACAGAGCAAATTTCCATAATAGCTTAAGTACACTACAGTCTCACCTGTTTATAAAAAGATCACTCTGAGATAGACAACAATAGACCAGTGGCTTTAGTGTTATCACGTCTATCTAATCATCTTTCGAAGTTTAATGTTGTCAATGAAAATCAGTTTGGCTTTAAAACGGGAAAATCAACGGTGTCTGGATTGTATTAATATACGAGTCGAGTGTTACACTCCCTGGATGAGTGGACTCATCACACATCAATAAGTCCTTGCACAGGACTCTAAGAGTCCTTTCTGTGACCTTTGTGTTTGACTTGGTCGATCATCAAATCTTATTGAACAAACTCGCCCATTATGGCATCATAGGAATTGGTTTTGAGTCTTTTCTCTACATTTTGGTTAACTCAGATTTTAACAACTTTTCACAGTCAATAACCAGAATATTCTCTCACCAAATTTCACAGAAAATTAACATTTATGTTTTAAGTTTAAAGTTATTCATGACTAGTAAAAACCCATCACGGGGTCATTGGCTTATCGATCTACAACAGTAAGGGGAACACAATATGCTTTAGTTGATGAGTTGGGACCTCGAATCCAGCACACTTTAAAACAAAAATGACTAAGAGAATATTCTTAGCATTGGGTCTCAATAACTACACCCAGTGTAGACTGAATGAAATATTACAAAGAACTAATAGTAGATTAAAGATCTTGTAAGAAAAGATATAATATGACATATAGGCCCTACAGAACATGATATCCTCTAACTTGTCAAAATCTACATTTAAGATATTACATATTATCATTACTATTTCTATTCAAACTATTATTATGTTTAAACTATTCTGCAGATTACATAGTTTTTGTATCAAACAACTAAATTTTTGAAATCAGCATCCTCCATTTTCCAGAAATCATCTATTTCATAAAAGGGATGGTGACGAACAAATTTTTAAATTCGGTTTTAAATTTTGAAAAACATATAACTTCTTATTTTTATTGGTATTTTATTCCACAGGTTTTGTCCTAGTGTCAACGTTACCAATGCTTGTCTTCTACAGTTATGTTTAAAAAATTTTTAATTTTCCTTATGTCTTGTGATATCTGAATGAAAAAGTTGGTTTTTTGGCTCCGAATATTTAACTTAAAAATGTAGCAATATATTGTAAATAATAGTGCATGGAACAGTTACAATGAGTTTTGTATGCATATTTGCATGAATCTCTCAAATGCAACCGGACTTTATAGCCTGGTAAGCCAGTAAGGTGTGTAAACTTCTTCCTGTATACCAATACGAGTATGATTTTTTTAAAGATGTAATTAATACTGACCGATGTGAGTAGTTGCAAGATGGCCTGACCAGCCTCCAGATGATCGTAGCGGAGCAGACAGTCAGTGACAAAGTCGGGTCGCAGCGGTCGCCACGGCTCCTCCTCCAGAGACTGATTGGCTAGGAACACGGGTTTGCAGCCCGGCCCTCCTGTTTCCCACCAGCTGATACTCCCAGTTCCCAGGCTCAGCAGGTCGCTGTCCTGTAACAAACAGTGACCGTTAAGTTACCGTTGTTTAACACAATGGTTGAAATTCTATCAAAGGCTTTTTTTGGTCCTGGAAATCTATAACCTAATTAAGCTAATTGAAACCATCGTAGATAATTTAGGAGGAAAACGATCAAATACCATTCTGTTTGACTTGAGCAACCAATTTCGTATTAGTTTAATCATGAATAAACTGGAACAAACTATTAAGTAAATATGTGCTGTACAAAATGAACAGCTTTATTCATCACGTAAATAGTTTACGCTTTTTGGGAATTATGTATTTATATTTTTTCTTTTTTCTTTTTTTATATTTTTTTTATGATTAAAAGTCACGTTAAACACGTGACTATGTTGGCCAAATAAAAAATAATTACAATATTAATACATATTACGTTTACTAAAATAATCAGTTTTATTATAATAAAAGCTGTATTACAATTAGGTTTTGCTTGGGTTTAGGTTGGATTAGAAAATTGTAGATCAATCCACTCAGATTTATTTTTTTTTGTGATAATGTTAAAATATAATTCTTATCATTTCAGTACTAACAAGCCCGTGGCTCAGAATATCTAATCTTTCATAACAAAGCCGTAATGCCAGAACATAGTCAATCTTAAAGTTAACACGTATTCACTTTTAGACGTTACGAAGTTCGCCATGTCAGCTAGTTGTTTTATAAATGAAATAGATGATATGTTAAACGTGTTACCTCCATCTCAGCCAAAACAAACAAAATACAAATTTCAAGAAATTTCAACATTCAAGTGCCCACCAATAGAAGAAAAAGAGCTGCAAAGTATTTTCAATCCTTTAAAGAACAAGTGGTTGAGTGGAACTGACAAAGTACCGATCAAGATAATAAAATCTGTTAAATTTCAGTTAACGAAGCCAATCAAGCATTTAAATAATTATTCTTTCATCTCTAGAATATTTCATAATAAACTCAAAATAGCCAGGTTGTTCCTATCCGTAAAAAAGGTAAAATTACAGAGATTCAAAACTACAGACCAGTTACCCTTCAATTTAAAAATTATTTTAAAAAGTAATGAAAAATAGGTAGGTAAAACATCTTGAGTCAATCTGTTTGACGAAGAACAACGTGGCTTTTGGAAAAACCAATCTACTGTTTCAACATTAGTTGATTTTACAGAGTCTCTGATAGAATAAATTGACTGATGAATTAAAAGAGATTAGGTAATTGACATATTTATGGATTTATCGAAAGCGTTCGACAGCTATCACTTTTGGAAAACATTAAAAATTTAGGGACTGATAAAAATTTTCTTAAGTGGTTTCAATCAAACCTCACCAACAGAAATCAATACATAGAAATTTCTCAGGTTTCAAATAATCAAATTTCAAAATTTAGGTCAAAAACTTTAGAGGTAAAAAATGGGGTACCACAAGGATCAATTCTGGGCCCTGTACTGTTTATTTGTTATATGATTGGCATGCCAAGTTGATCAAGCACATAAAGAATCACCTGTGTTTATGTTTAAATGCAGATGATTCAAACATGATCATGGCTGCTAAAAATGAAATGGAATTATAAGTAATGGCATATATTGTAATTTATAAGGTATTTGATAAAGAATGATTAAAGATATTTTGACTTGACTTAATGATACTTGTCACACACATTACTGCAGTTATGTCTGAAATTTTGAGGCACTCCAGATAAATCCTCTTTTTTAACTACTATTTAAGATATCTTTTCTTGAAAAATCCGATCCAGATAATCCAGGATCCTCATAAACCAGACTTTACTGTACTAATAAATAAATAAATATCAAGATATAATAACTGTACGATTGCTCAATTACCTTATCTAGCCCGAACAGATTCAAATAGAAACAGGCAACAAAAACATTCCAACTGCACCAAAATATACACCAAACTGAATACTAAAACAAAATTAAAGTAATAATCAATCAACAATTTAAAAAATAATAAAATCAAATGTTTTATAAATCAAGATCATTTTGTAAGCTTATTGTTAAATTATTACTTAACATATGTTTAGTAATAAATCAATCATCTGCTATTTATATAGTAGGAAAAGATTTAATATATTGTATTGGGTTTCAAATACAGAAAATCTTGATTGAATTTCTTTGTAGTCAAGTTGAAAAATATTGAGTCCACTGAAATTAACATCAATTTCATAAATTTAAACAAAAAATAAGGTATTAGTTAATCCCAGCAAGTCAAAATCTAACAAAATACAAACGTAACAATTGCAGTTGTAACAGTTGCAGGAACTGCAACTGTTACACTATAATGCTCTCGCTGCAGTTCTCTGATCAAATACACAGTTTTAATATAATTTAAAACAATGTTGTTATAATTGAGATGCTAAAATAAATACTAAGCCTGCATTTATAGAAATATTATTTGCTAGTAATTAAGACAGGAATAATAACTAATAATTATGGTTACATTCAGAAAGTGCTTGAAGCTTTAAAAGACGAAAGTTGGAAAAAACGTTTGCCTTCATATAAGATACATACTTCCCATTATTATAGTGTAAAACACTGCTTACCAAAATTATATACTTTGGACGGTATTGGTAAACACCAAAAAATCCAAATATAGAAAATATAATATGGAAAAAATTTGCCAATATTGGTCCCCACATATATCCAAGAAAGTCGAAAACCTGACGGCAAGCAGTTAAAATCTGAAACATAAATTATTGGTTAAGCTAACAAAACTAAACAGCAGCAACTAATATTGCACACTCCCATTATCAAATTTTGATCATAGGATATTCTGCTCCCTTGTAACACATGTTGTTTGTATTACATTTATGTCATCAATCAAGAGTCAATTGAAAGAAGTTTTTAGGTTTAAAGATGCAAAATCAGTAAGAATGATAAATGTGTGATGTTGTCCACAGTAAAAACCCAAATCAACCTAATACACTCGATAACCAGACAGTTATGTGACTGAGGGGGAGTTGGATTACCAGGAATGTCAAATCACCGAAGGATAGTTTATTTTTACTGAATTTTTCCATAAAAGTTAAGAAAACAAATTTTCGACTTATTATTTTGTATACTTGTCAATATCAAAGGTGTAGAACAATAAATTCAGGCGATAGATTTCAGCAAAAAGAGGGATTTATTGCATATAAATTTAAATACACAGAATGATTAAGCTTTTACAAAAAAAAACTTAAGTAGGCCCTACATACAGTGCAAACATTTTGAAAACTTACAGATTAAAACAATCTGACTAAGCCCGGGATGATGTTATTTTTTTTTTCGTTAGGTGCCTAGAGGCCAAAAACAATAGTTTATATATACACACATAATCAAATGGTTCGAAAGAATAAATGAAATATGAAAATTGTAAAATGCAAATATTTAAAATTTACTGTCAAGACAATCACATGTTAAAATATTTAGTCTTTGTTTATTATTGTTTATTTTTCTCTCATTTCTATTTTCTCAAATGCTTGAAAACTTTTATGTATTTATTAAATGAAAACTCACATAACTTTTCATTTTCATATTTCATTTATTCTATCGAACAAATAATTGTCATTATATATATATATATATATATGTGTGTGTGTGTGTGTGTGTGTGTGTGTGTGTGTGTCTGTGAACACGATAACTCTCGTAAAAATGATCCGATCGAGACCAAATTTGGTAGAAACGTGTATTCCTACACTTTCTCAGATGAGTTCGTAATCCAGACATATCGGTCAATCGGAACAGGTAGTTTGGGGGGGGTTTTGTTCCCCAAAAATGGGTTTTTTGTGTTTTTTCCATGTAATTTTTAAAATTTTCAATTTTATGTTTTACCATTAAAATCAGCTTACAAACCACACAATTCAGTTCTTTAAAGTTTTTATCTTTGTGAGGAACAATGAAAGTTGGCATTTCTACCATAAACAATTTTTATTTTGACCAAACCAATATGATACCAACTTTCATCTACATCTGTCCATAAATAAAGCAGTTTGCCTGTTCCCTATATGATTAACATGGGAAAAGAGTATGCAGGTTAGCGGCCATAACAAATAATTTATAATTTTTGAGCATAAATTGATGGATCATAACCAACGAAGCTAAATATCAAGTTTCATCCAAAAAAATAGATTGCTAAGTGAAATATTAATCTTTCCTTTTCCTCCTTAAGATTAACATTGGAGCCCCAAAATACGATGTACTGTTTAGATTTTTTCATATCTCGGTAACCGTTAGAGATAGAGCAAAACTTTAAGGAAGTTATTTGTGTAGTTTTTTCCGCTGATTCTAATAGACCGATATGTCTGGATTACGAACTTGTCGGAGCAAATGTAGGTATATACATAGAGATGTGAAATTTGGTAGAGACCAAATCTGGTCTCGATCGGACTATTTTTACAAGAGTTATCTGGTTCACAGGCACATATATATAGCCTACCATATATATGTATAACTTTTAACGACTATTGTTTTTGGCATCTGGGCACCTAAAGACAAGAAGATAACATGGTCCTGGGCTTAAGTCTTGCTATGAGACTTACGGTAATAGCTTCTTCCCTATGGGAAATTTGCTAAAAATCAATTTTTTCTTTGATGATCTACTGTTTCAAATGGAATTTACTATATAGGCCAACCTTTAAGTTGAACAAAACAATCAAAATACCATGCTGTTATGAAATAAAATACCTCTTCTGATATTTGTTGAATTGGGCAATGGTCAATAGTGTTAATAAGGCAATAAATAGTCAATTTTATAACTGGAAATCATTTACTTCACAATCTTCTTTCCTACAATATCCCACTCTTCCAAACACACATACCTGGAGTCTACTTGCTAGTAAGGTTTATAGTATAGAGTAATATTTATAGATGTGCAAAGTGCATTTATTAAAAAATTATTATTATTATTCTAAATTTTTTAAATATTAGACTATGATAGAATATTTCTTACCAACTGGATCACACAGTTCGTCAGGAAGAATGATCGAAGACTACAAATTCCCATGTCATACACATTCACAGCCAACTCCTGATGTTTTTAATGTCATAGTGACATTATCAGGAATGAGATGAGGACATAAGCAACCCTAAAAAATACATTTAAAAAAATCACTAATTAAATGTAAGAAACAACATTATTTCCTCATGTTTGCCATTAATTCTCCAGTTAGTGAAATTATTGAAAAAGTCATGAAATGATTACTGCTAAATTGTTACAACTATAATCTAGTTTCTCTACCAGACTCCATATTGGGTGGAAGGACCAAATTTGTTAATTTGTTAATATGGGCGTGGGTCTACCACCCAGGTATATGAGTGGGAAAAGGCTGCCAGGAAGAGAAACTGGAGGGTCTGTTTGGTCTTTCAGGCCAAACTCTCGCGGCACTCCCAATAAGGTGCCACCAGGAATACATTCCAATTCCTTAGCTCTTCTAATCATAAGAAAAGGACCAAAAGTCACCAAGAAAAAAAGTATATTAGTATAAAATAAGTCTTCCTTTGACCTTGGTCCCTCCATATTAAAACACATTGAACTTGTCACTCATCTCATGTACAGCAATTGAGAATTAGGGGCCAATTCCACACATTTTCAAAATTTTAGTCAACAAGAGATCAAAGAAGACAAAATAAAATCAAGATAAAGCCGAGTATCCACACAGAGTATCTACAGGGAAGAACAATGATTCGTCTACTTCAATACTGTGAATTTTTGGGATCATAAAATGCAAGAAGTATTATAAACAAGAGATTGGTAATGGTCAGACTACCCAACATGAAGCCAGTCTGGGCACGAGACAGCATGACACTGCCAGATATGTGAATTAACCCTTTAACCACCACGCCCAAAATATCTTGTGTAGCATTCACACTCGACCTACTATAACCACCATGCCCTCGTTTACTCGTTTTTAAAATTATAGGTTGTGTGCTACGGTTGAAAAATTGTTTGTATCTTGGCTTTATTTTTTTGTGTACTGTTACATCGATCCCTCAGATAGTCCAAATTAGTGCTGTAACCTGGAGAATATTTCTAAAAACATTTGCAATACCAGATGTTGCTCCTTAAGGGACGTTTTCCTACCTCACAGTATGTTACGCAGATGCTTTTTGATTAAATTAACTGCATTGCCCAGCAATGATTAACTATTTGTTGCATTGAAATCAAATGAGACTGTTTTCCTACCTCTGTGGTTAGCAACTAGTCACTTACTCAAAATGATTTCTAAACATCCAGTAGTAGCCAGGTACCTCAAAGGATCCAAACAGTTTGTTAAAATACAGCAAAAGGTAAATAGAAAACAAGAAATGGGTAAATCAAGTGTACTCACAGTAAACTCCTCAGTTCCTCAGGGCTCCGTCTTGGGACCGGTTTTGTTCATACTGTTTACAAATGACTTTTTCAGGTTCATCGACAACAATAATGTTGAGACCATAATGTATGCAGATGATACAATTCTACTCTTTGCCAATGATGATGTGAAAGAACTGCACTCAGATATCACTTCAACAACCAATAAAGCCATCCAATACTGTCTTCAAAATGATTTGGCCATAAACCCACCCAAAACGACTCAATTATTTTTAGTAGGCGACATGAAAAAATACCGGAAATCCCCAATGTAACACTTGAACAAAAAACAAAACTGCTGGGCTTAACCATAGACCGTGACCTTTCTTGGACAGATCACATTTTACAGCTGACTAAGAAAATTTCACGTGGAATCTACCTGATCAGGAGACTTAAATGGACAAGTAACATGGAAACAGCAAAGATTGCCTACCATGCCGTAGTAGAATCCCACATCCGATAGGGACTAATTTCTTGGGGAGGAACATCCGAGGGCAACCTAAACAAGATCCTGGTTCTCCAGAAATAGAGCACTGACTGGCCTTGGTCCCCGAGACAGCTGCAAAGAATCTTTTGAATTACTTAAACTCCTAACTGTACCAGCGCTCTACATCCATGCTGTGGCAGTTTACACCATCCAGCTAGACCTTTCCAGAAATGAGGACTTCCATTCCTACCAAACTAGAAGAGCAAATGACTACAGTCTTCCTGCCCTCCACACAACCCAGTTCAGCAAGAAACCTTCTTACATTGGACGCTAAATTATAAATGCACTGGCTCAAAATCTGAAGAATATGACAACTGAGAGCTTGAAGAAACACTTTCAAGACTGGCTGGCAGAGCAGCCTATCTATACTGTAAAAGAATTCTTCGACCTGATGTGAAAAAGCAAGCTGACCCTAAGCTAAGAGCTGAGATTAGAACCTACCTGACACAATTGTATTTATTAATGAAATGTCAATAAAGAATATTGTCTATTGTCTATAGTTGGTCATTGTTGAGGCGACACAGTTATCTTAATCACTGAGCACGCTGCGCAACATACTGAGCAGGTAGGAAAACGGTCATCAACCATCTGCTCAGGCGCTCAAAGTGTGAGTGTAGCAAAAAAACGTGTGCTTGGTCAACTAATGTACATAAAAGACCCAGTGGTGGGGGATCGGAACTATTAAAATAACCAAGAGGTTAAAGGGTTACAAACACCCTTCTCATACGCCACAGTGAAAACCAAATAATGCCTACTACAGAAGTACACGTACAAGGTAATAGCAACGGTAGGAATGACGGAGAGGTCTCTGCTATTTAAGACAGACAAATTTAGACACAAGGAAGTTGCAACGCTGTCATGTGTAAATTACTATAGAAAAACCTCACAACTCGACACCCGATAACCCGACAGTCAACAACTGACAGAATGTCTTTAACTCCTAGTAATTTTGAATTTTCAAGGTCGTGGAATGGCTAAAACGAACCGAGATGGACAGTTGATTTATTGAGCGACTTTAGACTGTTTCAAGGTCAAAGAACCGGGATTAGTAGGGGTGGGGTATCTTGCTATTGTTTACAACGTTGCATCATTGAAAGAAAAACGATTATACATTTTTTCTTTAATGGCTGTTTACTCAGTATTTAACAATACTTATGTAAGCACTGTACTATAGTAAATTTATATCTGAAACTCGAGTCTCTTATGTATAAATTAATATCCCCGTCGCAGCAGACCTGCGTACTCAGCAAATTTCCAAATCAATAATATATGACAAGTTTTATAAAAATCTGTCCATAAACATGAGAATTATTTGCCTATTCTCCATAAGATTAACATGGGAAAGAGTGTGCAGGTTAGCTGCTGTGAGGAACACTGAAAGTAGTTATTTCTACCATGAATAATTTTTACTTTCTCACCTTATACATAGTATATGGAGAAAGTATTGTTTTCGTCAAAATTTTCGAATTTGAGTTGAGGGTGGATATATCAGTTTTGGGGTCCCCTGAATCCAAAAAAGTGGTTTTTGGCGTGATGTCTGTCCGTCCGTGTGTCTGTCTGTGTGTGTGTGTGTGTGTGTGTGTGTGTGTGTGTGTGTCTGGATGTGTACAGTGCCACAGCCTACCCCGTTTGTCCGATTTAGATGAAATTTGGCATGTATATATATAGTCACCGTATCTCCAGGTGTTTTTTCCATTTTTTTTTAATTTTTGATTTTTAAGGGTAGTTCACCCCTAAAACCCCTTAAAAAACGCTTAAAAAAATTTTCTCAAAAATGGCTCTAACGATTTTGATTAAAATTTGATAGTTTATAGTGCACAGAGCACTAAATAATTTGACACCACCCGCATGTTTGTAAAAATGACGGTTCAAAAGTTATGGGCTTTTAAATGTCAAATAAATCAAATTTTTAAATTTTCAGCGAAAACAATAAAAGTAAAGTATAACTTGACTGGTACCATTGAAACCAGCTTAAACAACTAAACAAATTAGTATTTTGAATTATTTGTCTACGACTAACGGTTCCAGAGAAAAGTTAAATTTACTGTCCACGATAAACGCAGTACGTTGTCTGAAAGCGCCGAATGTTATTCTTATGGAAAATATAAAAAAAATCAATATCTTCCTTACTTTCCACCCGTTTTCCATGAAACTTGGTATGAAGTGTAAGGTCAAATCACCGAACAAAACCAGCTCAAAAAAGCTTGGTATTACCGGGGGGGGGGGGGGGGGGGTTCCCCCCATACAATTTGAACAATCAATTATTAAATGATATTTAGAATTACTTTGTAGAACATGATAGTTTTATTACAGATTGTCTTTTTTAAATTTACTTAAGGGAGAAAGTATGTGTCAGTCCACTGGTACCGTTTATTATCTTAACATTCATACCAACTTTCATCAACATCTGTCCATAAATAAGAGTTTGCCTATTCCCTATATGATTAATATGGGAAAAGAGTATGCAGGTTTGCTGCCATGATAAACACATAACTATGATTTTTAAGCATAAATGGATAGATATCAATCACATGAAGCTAAATATCAAGTGTTATCCAAAAATATTGTTTTATATGGGATATATTAATTTTTCCCTATCCTCCATAAGATTAACATTGGAGCCCCACAATATAACAGCAGGGATTTAATACAGCATATAATGATAGTATTAGGACAACTGCTTTTAAAGTTATGTTTAATCACACACCTAATCATGCACTGTCAAATTTATGGAATTTAAATGACTTAGTAAATGAGAATTTGAAAGCTGATGATGTAAGGAATAAGATAAGTATGGTAATCAAGAGTTTAAAAAGGTCTGTAAAAATTAATAAAAATAGACAAAGGTATTGTGAAGACAGAGTTAAACATCCTTTTCAATTAGGGATGAAAGTGTATTTAGAAAATAGGAAATTATCAAAAAAAGGTGGATAAGTATCAAAGTAAGCTAGACTTGAGGTTTTTGGGACCATAAAGGATAATATATTTTGTTAATCCTGTTACTGTGTTAATACAATATATTTCAGATTTATCGATTGTTAAACGAGTAAATATTTCACAGTTAAAAAAGGAATAAAAGAAAAATGTTATTGTCTTAAAACTAGGAGAAGGACACTGTTTACTCAAGTAAGATTTGTTTTATTATTATTAGGACGAGAGAGTTGTGTTTGTTTTAATAATTTAAGTGTGTAGGCCCCTATACTTTGAAATAGTAAATTTTATTTTATTTAATATCATAAAAAAATCTTATATCTAATTAGAAGAGGTAATACAAGTGACAACTTACAAGAATCTGTTGAATAAATCATGTTATTAACATCCCAAGATTTTGTTTCACTTTACACTCACTCACTTTTGACACTCACTCACATTTTCACTTTCACTACACTCACTGCAAGGGCCCTTTTTCACTGAACTCACAAAACTGACCTCACTGATAGACTGACTGACACTAACTGCAGACATTGAAGAGAGCAAAGGATAGAGATAACAAAAATTTTGTTTAAACAGGAAAAGATCAAATTATTGAAAAGGGAATAAAGATAAAATATTTTAGCCAAGTGTTACCTGTTCTAAAAAACATTGAATAATCTAAGTTGAACGTTCTAATCCAAAAACATTTCGCATCCGATGTGATGAATAACGGTTGTTATTGTTTTTTTTATAGCTGTACATTCAAATAAAGGAATTTACTGTTTATTTAAATTAAAAGAATTTACTTGTAATTTTTCTTATATTTCATCAGGTAGTTTTTTTAAATAAAAAAAATTTCTGTATTTTTTTATATTCTAATAAATTACATACATATGTTATAAAACGTATAATCACTTTTACAAAAAAAAAGGTTTAACGTTTAAACTTGATGTATGTTTGAAAACTAAAATTAAAATAAATCTTGTTTTGAGGGAGACAATTGTCTCCCTCAAAATTAAAAAAAAAAATAATATTTTTTTTAACGATTATTCAATACCAGTTGTAATGTAATTAATTAAAATATTAACAATTAATGTCTATCGAAATTTAAAACAATATTTATTTTGATTTTGTATTTTGTAATAGTGCAATGCATAGTTTTAAGTCAAGTTTTAGTTCAAGTTCTATTAGATTGCTCTGCAGGTTAAAACACTTGTATGTTGGTTCTTATAAACAGCCAATCAGAAGAGGAGGAAGGATCTAGATCTGGGCTGGTATATTTAAGCAGCTGTTGCCTCAGGTCCTCCCTCATTTCATTCTGTTGTAGCAAGCAACTAAATTAGTAGTGATTACCCAGGATTTAACTGGTATGTAATTTAGTATGTAATATCTATGCATTCCACTTTAATAAAATTTTTTATTTCAATTTCCATTCAAATTTCAACATTGATGTACTAATCAAATAACCAGTTAAACATAAAATTTCACTTGTAATATTTTTATTTTTTTTAGGGTTTACTAGTGTGAAAATTTTAATATAAATTAAGATATAAAAAAGGAGGCAAGATTATTACTAATATACCTAACTCCAAATTATTGTTAAAGTGATGAAACAAATGAATATTAATATTCAAAATTTCGTTACACCATTAGCATTATGGCTTCATTGTAAAAGGTTACATATTCTGGGTCGCGGCATAGTCAATAACAATACTGAAACAATAAGACATATTAATAACATTCCCATAAAACCAATAAATCTAAGTGGATTAATTCACAATTTTCAAATCCAATCCAAACCCTAACCAAACATACCTGTAATACGGACTTTATAGGAAAGAAATACAACAGCTGATTATTTTATTAAATAAACATTGTAATTATTTTTTATTTGTCCCACATATAAACACGTGACTTTTAATCAGACAGAAAAAAATATATAAATACATAATCCCCCAAAACCATAAACTATTAACGTGGCGAATAAAACTGTTCATTTTGAACAGCACATATTTACTTAATATTTTTACATTAATGAATTATTCAGATGGCATTGGATAGTAAAGCATATTGCTAATGGAAAGTAAAACCAATCTGCTGCAGCTAAGAAATCAAATGTTTTCATTGTAGAAAATTTATAAGCATACTCTCCATAAGGTTAACATTATAAATTTAACATGCCATAAAATAGAAACTTACGGAGTTTTTGAAAATATTTTTTTTCTCTAGGCCCCTATAATGTTCCCGGATACATATAGAGCAACTTCCTAAAACTTCATGCCGATCGGATGAGTAGTTTGGCAACGCATAAAGGACATACATACACACATTCAATTTTATATAGGTATAGAGGTTTGTAAATTTGTTGAGTACGCAGGTCTGCTGCGACAGGGGTATTTTTTAAACATTAGAACAATAAAAGTGAGCAGTTCTGTAAAAGAACGTCACCAGTGGCGGGCACACACAATCATCGTGAAAATATTTGGCTGTAACATTAAGTTTTTTTAAGTTCAGATGGTGTTTATTCACTGTTATCCATCAGAAAAACATCAAATAGTGAATAAAAACGTAAACAATTTTTAGCACATAACTTACCACTAATCACACATTTTAGCAGTGAACGTGTTAAGTTATGATTAGAAATAACAGATTAGGGATATTCTCACTAGGCCTTACATACATAATATCATTGTACAACTGCAGATATGGAGTAGGCTGTACAAGACTGCACCCATTAATCCAGTAGTAGGGTCATATGATATCCCTTTGAGCTTTAAATAGTAAATAAATTTATTATTTAATCACTTAAAGGCACAAGTGTACTGATTAACCTTCATAAATCTCTTAAAATTAATTTTAGTAAAGTATATACTGAAGACCATGATTAGATGCAATAATATAATATATAAAAACTTATAGATTGTAATTTTAAAACAGTGATAAAAAGAATTGATTTTTATACTTACAAAACTGGTTTGTAGAAACCATAAATATACTTGATTCTAATCTTTAAAAGGTAAAACTACAAACAATTATGAATATATTCTACACTTATCCTAGCCTAACCCCTAGACATTCTTCATTTTGTTTGGGTCACTTTTTCAGCCATGACTCAAGTTTGACTTTTCATTTTTATTTGATTATAAAGCATAGAGTTATAAACTATTTACTGACAACGTTCAAATTAGTTACATGATGGCGGTGATAGATGCGATAAGTCGGCTCAGAAAATAAAATTAGAAATACTACAAGTAATACTATACGTTTTGTAAAATACTGTATACTATTTTAAAAACTACGATTTTTTTTATCTTTACTTTTCATAATAGAGGAGGACTTTTGGTTTTTTGTTGTAACAAGACTAAGGTTTGGACCGTTCTCTATTAAATCATTTAACAACCTTCCAGTACTTTTCCGTAGTACCATTGTTTGTAAATAGAATTCTTTTATCATCTATGGTAAAACCATACATTAACCACAGTATAGGTGTACTTTGGTTAGTCCATGTCTATGATACAACATTGTTGGCTCGCTACCATTCATCTCTGTTTGACTGCAGTATGCACTCTGCGCTGAGCAATTCAGCATCCGAGTCAAATGAGGTAAGTCAGACTGTAGAGAATGGAATTAGAGAATTGAGTAATCAGAGAATTATAAGCAGAGATGGATGACAGAGAACACAGAAGGAAAGGCACTAATACTAATACATAAACTAATACGTTATAGTCTCTGGGATAGGTACATATTCTTTTTATGATTGATTGGTGTTTTGTAAGCATAAGGGGAAGGGTCTTTATACTGCACCTATTTGGACTATTCTTTCACATAGAATATGCCGTCCAATGGAAAAATACCTGCAATAGTGATACAGTATTGGGAACAAACCTGACCTCAGACAAGTTTTGTTAATCCAAAAATGTTTTTGACAAATGAACCGGCCAATTTAAACTGTCTGCCTGTCATTAATTGGGTGACAAAAGCGTCACGTACCTTTAAACAATGTGCAATGTAAAAAATGTGCAATCCAGTGTTTCTCTGGTTCGATGAATAGTGTAATGGATTTTATTACTTTTATTTTATGGGCAGATAAAAGACAATAAACGTAGACTGGCTAAAGTGTAGGTAAGCGGTTCGTTGCCATTGTAAAGACTGAGTGAGGTTTATTATGCCCTTTACTCGGTATAGACTTCATATTATAAAATATCTTAAATTATCTACAGTAATATCTACTAACAACCTATAAGGTGTTTGGGTATCTACGATAAAACATGAAAGACAGTTCGAGGTACATTTTTATCCATACCGGCTAAATGGAGGTAGAAAAACTCCGTAAAAGAACAAAACAACCGTCTTCATTTCTTATATATTCGGAGTTATATTTCTACTGTAGTTAGTCAATGATAAAAGTCGCCGTCGAGGAAACATAGTATAATGGAGTCTGGTAAGTATTCTCATAAGAAGTTCCTCTATGGTTCTGATCTGAATTGAGACTAAGAGTTATGTGAGAGTGCGGATTGCGGAACGGGTACACAGTGCAATCAGTGAATTTACGTTTTGGTTGATGAGCTGAGGAAAGATTATCAGTATTCCATATTAGAATTAGAGGTGTAAAGTTACTTTTTGTTTGTGATTGTTGTCTATGGTTATTTGGAGTTTCAAAATATATTAGAGATCTTGTCTATTCTAATTGAAAATGGTAAGTTTCCTACCAAATGTATGTTTTAGCTAAACTTAGGGCTACGCATCACATTTGAAAGGAGCCTAACCTAATTTTTGGACTGGTGTATGTTCAAAATTTTGAAAGAAGATATCTTATCTTTACAGTATTTTGTTTGTTTGATACTTTATATAAGTATAATATCTCCTTCAAGTTTTGGTGTTTTATATCTTCCTGGAAAACTGGCCTGGTTGTAAAAAATTTGCCTACTTGAGACATTGTAGAATGTCTATAAGGAAGTTGGTCCTAGGTCTTAGTTTGCCCCAACTTAAAATATGCCGTTGGAGTAGAAAGTAGTATTTTATTTATAAAGCTCCTCAATACTGTGAAATTACATTAAGATATTAGGGCAGTTTTTTGATATACCTACCATAATCCATTACACCTTAATAATTATGAATGTTAATTACTATGCACCAGTTCTATGACATTTATTGAAGATTGAATTTACCCTACTCATTTTAATTTTATAGTTTAAAAAATAGTTTCACATTTAAGATAAAGTTAAACCAATGTTTTTTAAAAATATTTTCAAAATTATATCTCACTTAATGATAAAGGCTATCAAGCACAAATCAATTATTTATATTAGTAAATTAATGGTACTATGTTGAATACCTATGTTTAAGTAAAAAAAATCGTACGACCCTTAGGCTACTAGGCTTACAGTCATTCTTTTGTTACGGATGTGTCAGTAACACACATTTTCATTAGGAAAAAAATCATACTATTCAAATTGTTAGTGTTATTCAGATAGGCAAATGCCCACACATTTTTAATTCTGAATATAAAATACATAACATAACTTATTCATATACTACATCTAATAAAGTTTGAGTAACGTATGTGACATGGAAATCACTTTAATTCTCACATACTTTATTACAACTGTTTGGAAAATCGTTTATTTAATATGTAACCCACCTTATAATTTTTTGTAACTCCAAATATTATGTTATGTCTGTGCTGTTCTTAAAAATTACAACTCCTTGAGATTTAAATAAACTCACACAATATTTTTCGATTTACAGTTAAAGCTTATAGACTCTCATTTTTTCACTTTAACCTAAAATAAAACCTGATCAATGAAAATTTACCTGGAACTGCATTACTAGCTGTTTATTTGGTTTGATTTTCATCCATTCATATTCTAAAGGAACCTTAACACGGTACAACCTTAACCTACCCTTAACCTTAACCTATACACGGTAAATTGAAGTGTGAATGAGTTTGGGTTTTCTTGGTAGCCGAGTGGTCTTCGACTGCGGTGAAAAAGGTCATAGGTTCAAATCCTGCGAAGTCCTTTCGAGTGTAGATAGTGTTCCCGTAAAGCATTTGTGAATATGGTACCTAATTTCTCACCAACTCAATAGTAATTCCAGCATAGAAACAAGCAAACAAAAGTAAATTGATATTTCATCCAATATCCTATAGGAAAGGAATAATTTTATCCTCAAGTTAAATTGAAAATAAGGAACTTTGACCAGCATTCAAACTGTAGTTATTGGCATTGTCTTGTTCAAACTGTTAGTTCTTATAGGGAGTGGTGACTGCTAATGATGTCATAGATATCATTCTGCAATAATTATAAAAAGGTAGATCATTGTTTTACTATTAAAATGAGATTACTAACATGTCAGCCCTGAGTTACGATGTATCTACTATGAGTTTTTAGTTCAAACTCTTGGTATAGTCATTGGAAACACTTATACTATGCACTTATTTTTTCAGTCTGATCAGCAGATGGATTGTGCATTAGACTTGATGCGACGACTTCCTCCTCAACAGATTGAGAAAAATTTAAGTGACTTAATAGATTTAGTGCCAAGTCTGTGTGAAGACCTTTTATCGTCAGTTGATCAACCCCTAAAAATAGCCAGGGATAAAGAATCTGGTAAAGACTACTTATTATGTGACTACAATCGAGATGGTGACTCGTATAGGTATGTTTGATTACTAATTCAAGCATTGTAAAAACTATTTAACAATAAAAAATGTTATTAATATAAACAAAATAATGCCAAGATAAAGTAAGTAATTAAAAGTAAGTAAAAACAATTTCAAATAAAACTACACAATGGAAGCTCTATTAATCGACCTCTGATCAACCGCCCATTGTGTTAACGGTCGGTTAATCCAACCGTTTCCCAGGAGTATAAGCTTTAAACTTCAACCGTGGTAGGCAATGATAATTATATAATATTAATATGTATGTCGATCATATGTCTACAGAGCTAATTAAATCGAGTTGAAACTGAAACTCATTAAGTCGTCTGGGCAATGATTTCGCAAAATAATACAATGGACTAAAAACACAAAAGATATTACTGTCCCAAGTTGGCCAGTCAGGCCAAAGAGATAGAAAATTGCAGGGACTCAAGCGTTTAAAGTCTATTCAATTTTGTAAAAATATTTAATTAAAAAAACTGCAAATATATAAAGTGCTCTGTGTCAAAAATGTAGTTGTTCAATAAATACATACAGTAAAATGTGATATTGAAAGTTCAGTTATACATAGCCTTCAAATATTTGTTTTATAAGAGCCTACATATAGGCCTAAATTAGTAATTATAGATATATATATATATATATACAAACTATATATATATATACTATACATACATATACATACTGTATATACATATAATTATATATATATATACATACATACATACTATATATATATGATGGGAACTGCTGGTTCCCATCACCCCCTGGTCATGGTCGCCCCTGCCCACGTGACGGCTCTGAACCCTAGATACCCCCGTCACAGCAGACCTGTGTACTCAGCGAATTTCCAAATCAATAATATAATAATAATAATAATATATGATAAGTTTTATCAAAATCTGTCGATAAACATGAAAATTATTTGCCTATACTATACTGTGTTTAGATTTTTCAATATCTCTGTAATTGCTGGAGGTTGAGAAAAACTTTAAGGAACTAAATTGTATAGTTTGTAATCTGATTCTATTGGTGAAAGGCATAATTTAAAAATTTTTATTGAGTTACTGTGTCCACAGACACACACACACATATTATATATAATATATATAAATTTTAACAGCTATTGTTTTTGGACTCTGCGCACCTAAAGAGGAAAAATAACATGGTCCCGGGCTTAACTCTTGCCATGAGACCTACTGTAATAGCTTCTTCCCTATGGGAAATTCGCTAAAACAGCTAAAAACATTTTTATGCAGTTTATATTTGACATACAAAACGCAGCATGGTAATTGATATTTGCACTGAAAATCACTAAAAAGGAATTTAGGTTATAAAGTTCCAAAAAGTCACTAATTATTATTATTCATATAGGTTTCTACACATTACTAAGTTTATCTGTCTGAGAGTAACATTTTAAAACCATAAAATTTACTAAAACACAAAACAAAATGGAACAGAAATGAGATTAGAAGACTCCTTCATTCCAGTTTTGAACAATAACTCTGTTTTTGTCACACTCACTTCTTACTGTGAAACAGCTTTAAAGCTTCGCCTATATCATGAACATGCTCCATATAGTAGTACCTAGTTCAAAATAGTTAACAAAATACCTAAAGGATTTATTTAGTTTATTTCAAACAAAGAACCCAAATGATAGCAGCACATATTGGAATGTCTGCGCATCGGACATGATCTGTAAAACTGGAGCAGTGGTGTTTTTTATACAACAGATGCATCTGTCGAACCACCTTGAAAAGTTAATGTCATAATATGTGGTAATATATGTACAAGACCTATTAAGCCTTCATATATAATATCTCTAAATCATTGTGTACTTCCTTTTTACACGTTACTCTTTAAAATGTTAGTTATATTGTATGTATATATATATATTAATATAGGATATTTCTTTGTATATGGTATTTTAATATTCCAATACATCGATATCCTTGAGCTGTCAATTTTGTACTGAAAATTTGCCTAGATAGTTTACTAAAACCTGTGAATAAGCACCATAGGAGCCAATATTTTACCAATGTCTGATTCTCTGAAATACATAATCAAGACTATCGGGGATATTTTAAGATTAAAAATTCAATCATATAAAAGGTTTTGTTTTAAGAAATTGAATTTTGTATAACTAAAACAATCTCTTAATATCTTGTTCTAACAAATAAATCTTACCTAGATCACCATGGAGCAATACTTATGACCCACCTCTTGAAGATGGATCAATGCCCTCTGAAAGACTGAGAAAATTAGAAATTGATGCCAATCATGCATTCGATCAGTACAGAGA
Source organism: Nephotettix cincticeps (assembly GCA_023375725.1). Taxonomy (NCBI): domain Eukaryota; kingdom Metazoa; phylum Arthropoda; class Insecta; order Hemiptera; family Cicadellidae; genus Nephotettix; species Nephotettix cincticeps. The sequence goes on along the minus strand of CM041790.1, from coordinate 26,802,091 downwards.
GATGTACTTTGAGGGAGGTGTTTCATCTGTATATTTGTGGGATTTAGATCATGGTTTTGCAGGTAATTCATTAGTTACAGATTAGTTGAGTTTAAACATTAGTTCAACTTAAAAATTTTACCCAAACTACTAATGTAAGTGGAAGTGCCGAATGTTATTCTTATGAAATATATTACAAAATCAATTTCTTCCTTATTTTTTGCCTGTTTTTTATGAAACTCAATATGCAGCTTACGGGCAAACTATTCATTAAAACCCCCACACTATTTGTTATTATCTCCAGGATGGTGAGCTTCTCTGCCAAAATGTTTAAACCTGCATTTAGAGGGTATGGGATAGGAACCTGATGAATATTTTGGGCTTTTGTTATGTTGATAAAAGTTTAGGAAAAATAAAAATTTTTATAAAATGTACATAATTTTTCAGATTAGCTTTAGAGGAAGAAAGTTTGTGTCGCTTTGCTGTTATCGTTAATTTAATTTAAATCTAAACAATCTCAACAACATATTCTCTAAATCACTAACATAATCCAGAAAAGCAGTCTGCAAGAATGAAAAAATAGAGTACCTACTATTCAAACATGGCTTAAAAAAGGCTTTATAGCTTAACACTTTGAGCCCGACCCTAAATCGAACTGCCTTATTTAATTCCATAGCAACAAATTTTTGGCGTAAATTCGGGTTTTGGTACTAATAACGTAGTCTTTAGTCATTAAGCTTAACACGTCTTTGGTTTTCTTTAAGTCTGCTGTGTATTTACCAAAAAAATATATCCTTCTAATGATGTTTTTCTTGCTCAGAGCAGACAGCTGTTCCTACTAGCTGTGTTGTGTTGTTTTTGTTTACGATAAGTGGGAGCTAGTTTGTTTCATATTGTTGTATTGATACACCACTGTTATATAGTTTAGTTTTATAGTTGGTCATTTTAGTTTTTCGTCCTTAGTGATTTATTCAACATGGGTTCAACATCCATTGATAAATGAAAAGTAATACGATTTGAGACATATTGCTTGATTATAATATCAATAGTGATGACGACAAAACTTACAAATTACTTACACAAATCTTTTACAAATACCTAATAACAAGTATTTCATGTTTCTTTCTATTCTTTCTGTTGCTCCTTCAATGTTATATGGTATACAAAGTCCAATCCTTGTACATAAAGTATAAAGTAAAGTATATGACCTCCGTAGTTATTTTTGTTTTCATAAAATTTTCCCTAATTTTTATATATGTCAAAATTACAATTTTGTACAAATAAGTATTTCATGTTTATAACAAGAGGGATTATTTCTATTCTTTCTGTTGTACTATGTGTCCTTGATTGTTATCAGATTTATATCATACGAAGGCCAATTACTGTACATATGAACCTCCGTAACTATTTCTGTTTTCATAAATGTTTCCCTAAATTTTATATATAATATATCTATATATATGTATGTCAAGATTACATTTTTTTACAAATGGCAGTATTTTATGTTCCTTTCAAGGGGGGTTCTTTCTGTTTCCAAAAATTATAAAATTAATATGTATAGGTTATATTAAATTTCTTCAAAAAATAATTTTTGTTTTACTAACCTAATACCACCAGGCCCCAGTATTGTTATAAATAATAATAAATAATAAATTATTTTATTATAAATAAAAATGCCTTTATTTGAAGCGTCTCTCAATTACAAAATAGATTTTCAGAGCTAATCAGGTCAATTAAAATTAAACAATTCAATTATAAAAATACTTTATTCAAATAATAAAACAAAGGTAGCAACTAAAAATACGTATAACATCAAGTATTATTTACACGCTAACCTCTGTTTTAATTTGACTTTAAAGGCAAGGACTCCAAGTTGTTTTAGGGCTAAGGGGAGGTGTTAGTGGCTCTAGGCTCCAAAGTGTTACATAATGTTGGATCAAGATTGGATTTTATTTTTATTGTTTTACTGATACATTTTTTTAAGAAACTATTTGAAATGACCGCGTCAAAGCTATGAAATGAATGTTTTTTCATCAATTATGTGTAGTAAACTGTCTATTTTATCCTCAAGGTGTTATCCTTATAAAGAAAGCTGGTGATGGATCAAAGAAGATCAAGGGGTGTTGGGACTCAATACACGTAGTGGAAGTACAGGAAAAATCAAGGAGTGCCCGGTACAAGCTCACATCCACAGCCATGTTGTGGTTGCAAACCAACAAGACGGGCTCTGGCACCATGAACCTCGGCGGTAGTCTCACAAGACAGGTTTGTAAATAATTACGCTGAATTATCACACCATTTTTTCTGTCAAGTTTGCGATACTTAACTTTTACTTTTTTGGGTTTTCCTGTCAAATGAAACGCTTCTCTTCCATTTTTGCAGTTATAACCTCCGGATTACAGATAATTACTATGTGGTTTAAAATACCTGCATTATATAATCCGTTTGTTGCCGTTTGTTGTCGATACTCCAATGGGATCATCTTCAGGATATATGGAATGGTTATATCTTCATGTGAAGATTGTTGTTGTTTCCAATTACACACAAACACATGAATACGAACATTACGAAAACAATTACGTAAAACACAATATATTAAAACTGAGAAACAGATATGCGATGTGTATGCCTCTATTTCTCAGTTTTAATATACCGTATTGTGTTTTTCGTAATTGTGTTCGTAATGCTCGAATTTGTGTGTAATTGGAAAAAAATATGATCTTCACATGAAGAGATAACCATTCCATATAACCTTGACTGAGGCCCAAAGATGATCCTATAGAAGGATTGCAACTAGTTGCCTTTAGCAACAAACGGATTACATATTGCAGGTATTTAAACCACTATAGCTTCTCTTCTCTTAGGCCAAGCTTATTGATCTCTTTGATATTGAATTATTTTACACTGTACAACAACATTCATTATGCCTGTCAACTGCTCTATTTACATTTCTAAGGCGATGTTGGACTCTGAGAATGGATTGGGATGTGATGGCAATCGATGGTTTCACCATGAATACATAAAAATAAATTAATCTAAATATATGAAATTGCTTGAGAGGTGACATAAATGTTACATCGTTTTGTACACTCGTACTGATTGTATCTCCTCCAGCATCTCCTCTTCTGTTGATGCTCATGATAACTTATGATGGGAAAACTTAAAAATTAAATAACAATTTCAGTGATTTTCAAAGTACTATTGTGAAATTTGTTAAACATATTTCCATACGACTGATCAAGAACATTTTAAAATATCTAAATCTATTTTATGGGACTTGTTAAGGAATAAAAATTAATTAATTCCCATGTTTAACTCTATTCTTACCCTTAAAACTTATTTTATTTGAGTTGTTTTTATAATAAACAATTAATTTTACTTCTCTCCAAATTATAAAATATTCTATTAACTCGATGCCTGACTGTTATCTTACATATTCTGGCCACCATAGTTATAATGATAAGGAGTAAGGACATATAATTATTACAGGTTGAATCTGAAGCTAATGTTTCTGAAGCTTCACCTCACATTGCCAACATTGGAAAAATGGTCGAAGATATGGAAAATAAAATCAGAAACACCTTGAATGAAATATACTTTGGCAAGACGAAGGACATAGTGAATGGACTGAGAAGCGTGCAGCCACTGTCGGATCAGAAGCAGCAAGCAGCGCTGAGGCAGGACCTGGCTGCAGCTCTGCAGAAGAGGCAAGCCAAGGCAGACAACTGAGGATTGCTGCTCTACACGGTAACGTTATAAGAGTATATAACCTGCTATTAAATCGTAAGCAAGAAGAAGAATTTAATCGTAAGGGTCTTTCATTGTGATTCTATCTTGTAGAAAAAGAGTAAATTTGAGTGTGTGTAAAAGGAAACTGCTCTTTCCATTTGCTTAAACTTATTGTACGTCCTCTTAGAGGTACAGTGAATGTGGACCTTGCAAAAAACAGAAGCTCTTCCTCTGTATGTCTGTATTGATGAAGACCAGCTACATATTTTTCATGTAGTCTAGATGAACAAGAGTTTGGCACACTTCTCCTAGTCGTATATAATTATGTTATTTCACATACCTCTTCAACATTTTTGAAATTGTAAAGAGTAAATTTTTATTGGAAAAATTACAATTTTTCTTTTAAAGAAGAAGCAAATAAATAAGATTTTTCTTCATGTGTGTTGTTCTAATTTCAGGACTAGAGGAGGAGAACATTATGCCTGGGCAAGAAAGGTGTTGTCAGCCCCAATATGTGCAATCTCTTACAAAGGACTTGTTTATAATTAGCACAATAATGTTATTCGCACATGTTCTGGACCTAAATATAATGTTCTAGTACAGTCTTGCATAATGTCAAAATTGAATATTGCTGATTTGATTCGGCTTTTGTGCCAATCTTGAGATTCCATAAATTGATGAATTTTATTCCACTTAACATAATAACATGTAAACATCAAACCTTATGTATCTGGCACTGAACAGTGTAATGTTCCTGTCTATATTTTGTATATTATACAATACAATATCTGCAGTTCAATATTCATAAACGTATTATTTTGCCAATAAAATTTTATATATATATATGTATATATATAATTTTATTGGCAAAATACGAAGAATATACCTGGGGAAATAATTACCAAAATATGTTTTGTTATTTGGTTTCAAAAATATTCCTGTAATAATGACCAAATTAAGTTCAATATAATAGACTCATTGTGTTAAAAATATATCAAACGTATACAATGTGGAATATCAGAAAGCTCAGTACGTAATTTGTTTCTGTTACTTTATAAAACTCATCAATGACAAAAACTATATTGTAATATTATATATGATATTTGTAAATTTTTAGCTATATATATAAATATATTTTATAAAAATAATACAATATTATTTTCTTATCTTGTTGTGTTGGCAATGCTCGCCTGGAGCCTGTCAGACACAAGTGTGCTACTATGTATAAGTATGTTAACATTTAGTTATCTACCAATAGCAGAGTGGAAACACTCTGGGTGTATAAATATGCATTTAATTCCATCCACCTGTAACTTAATACCATTCATGTAGTTATTTTATTGTATTTATTTAATGCTTATTACTAACATCAAACTTTCAAATAATTAACAATATTTTAAATTGATAATTAGGTATACATTTTAATTTTGAGTTAATAAATTTTGGATATGCTAAGGATTTTGAAATAGTACTATTAATCTGTAAATATTTAAAATCTTTTTAATATTATACTATTGCAACTGAAGTAAATTTGTTTATTTTTCTGGCAGATGTAAGGTACCTATATAGAGTATTATTATTGAAATTATACTATTAAATAGTTAGTATTCTCATTTTCCTGAAGCACTCCAGTTTGTTTTTGTACTGAAGGAAAGTTTACACTAGTAAACAGCAGTAACTTTTTTGTGGAAGAACATCCCTTCCTGCGGGCTTGTTTAGAGCCTTCAGTGGGACTGTTGCATGTTTATATAAAATGTCAATAATTATCTTATTTATGTGTAGATTTTTATAATTCTTTCACCAAATTACTTACCTCTGTTCCAAAACAACACTTTTAGTATACCACTATGGAAACATGAAGCAATGGGGTTAGAAATCACGGTGTATCACTTACGCCAAAACATGTTGAAGGGTTAACATGCCAACCTTTAAACACTTATGGCAACTTCAGAGACGGTTGTTTCAGTTGACAAGAATGGGACATTCCCGCCTTGAAGACTTAAAACTAATTAGTGAGTGAGGCAAGATCTAGTTTCCTTAGCAACCGCATATATACCGTATATATAGGTATAGGTATATACCTAAATTGCTGGTGACAAATTACCCGATGCATCATAAATTACTAACAAGTACCTGGTGACCGAGCTTTGCTCGGATAGAATAAGACATGTTTTTACAAGTTAATTAGCTAAATTAAAACAAATTTACTGCCCAATGAAAACATTTATGTGGTTGAAATAAAACCGATTTAATACACCATAATTAATATAGCACTGAACAAAAAGTATCAACCCTGGTGGGGATGGAACTCGCGGCCTATAGTTCTTGAGGCCGACACGCTACAACTCGGCTACGACGTTAGTCAATTGAGCGATGCCGTTTAACGTCTTTTAGCCAAAGCCGATCATTTACTGTTTAATTATCCATACCGTTATTATTAGCCTGTGATCAACTGATTTTGTTATAAACGGAATGAGGATTGAAAAGCAAAAGAGAAATTTAATTTACATCAATTAATTGGTTTGTTACAGTGCTTCAAGCAATACAACGAATACGTTTTCTATCAAAACACGGAAGATTTTGGAAATACTTTTTTCTGCTTTTATTTTGCACAGCTATGTTATCCATAAGTTTTTACAAATTGTTTAGTAACCTGATAATTTTGCATTTATTTAATTCATAAAATAAATATTAATGCATAACCTCTATATTGTTCCCCGCAGTCTTCAATCAAGAACTGTCAAACGGTTATAAACAGCTGTTTTGGTTTACATTTTATTCTCCATAAGCGTAATGTTAAATTTTTAGATTTTAAACTTAATATTACAGTAAAACACGAATTTTCCTGGACATTAGACCTATCTAGAACTTATTTTCTACTCGGAAATTTGTTATTTCCAAAATTTAAAGAAATTCCTCGGTGCCGTTTTCGAGATCCGTGTGCAAATATATATATATAGTTGTTGTTGTTGTTATTTTACATTAGTAACAATTCATTAAACAAGAAGATAAATATATATATATATATATATATATATATATATATACAAACCTTACTCGTATTATAGTATTGGATTATGTCGTTAAAATTAAGTTTGTGTGTAAATCATGAATAAAAACAAAAATTAACAATGGTAAATGGCAAATGGCATTACTGTACTCAGTAAACTGTAACTGTGTAAGGACTCTAGTGTAAACTTGGCTTTAATTTAATTTTTTTTTTTATGAAAACATTTATGTGGTTGAAATAAAACCGATTTAATACACCATAATTAATATAGCGCTGAACAAAAAGTATCACCCCTGGTGGGGATGGAACTCGCGGCCTATAGTTCACACGCTATGACTTGGCTACGACGTTAGTCAATTGAGCGATGCCGTTTAACGTCTTTTAGCCAAAGCCGATCATTTACTGTTTAATTATCCATACCGTTATTATTAGCCTGTGATCAACTGATTTTGTTATAAACGGAATGAGGATTGAAAAGCAAAAGAGAAATTTAATTTACATCAATTAATTGGTTTGTTACAGTGCCTTCAAGCAATACAACGAATACGTTTTCTATCAAAACACGAAAGATTTTGGAAATACTTTTTTCTGCTTTTATTTTGCACAGCTATGTTATCCATAAGTTTTTACAAATTGTTTAGTAACCTGATAATTTTGCATTTATTTAATTCATAAAATAAATATTATTGCATAACCTCTATATTGTTCCCCGCAGTCTTCAATCAAGAACTGTCAAACGGTTATAAACAGCTGTTTTGGTTTACATTTTATTCTCCATAAGCGTAATGTTAAATTTTTAGATTTTAAACTTAATATTACAGTAAAACACGAATTTTCCTGGACATTAGACCTATCTAGAACTTATTTTCTACTCGGAAATTAGTTATTTCCAAAATTTAAAGAAATTCCTCGGTGCCGTTTTCGAGATCCGTGTGCAAATATATATATATATATACAAACCTTACTCGTATTATAGTATTGGATTATGTCGTTAAAATTAAGTTTGTGTGTAAATCATGAATAAAAACAAAAATTAACAATGGTAAATGGCAAATGGCATTACTGTACTCAGTAAACTGTAACTGTGTAAGGACTCTAGTGTAAACTTGGCTTTAATTTAATTTTTTTTGTTTTTGAGTTACAGGAATAATATTCAAGTGTTTCCAAAATCAACATGATATTTTTCATTAAATTGCTGATATAAATTTTTATTCAGTACCTCCAATGTGATATTTCAACCCCGTAATTGTTTTGAGTGGCTGGTCTGAACTGAATTGTATACAACTGTCAGGTCATGAGCACTCAAGGTCAGTGTTACACTACTTCCAGTGTCTATACAATTGAATATACATTAGACCCTTAGTTATCAAAATTTGAGGTTAAAAAAAATTACTTGTGCTGCTTACATATTCGGTAAAATTAAACATTTGAATTCCTTAAAACAATATGCAATCTCTTATCCAGGTCATTTAAGGAAAGCAGGCCTAATGTAGGTCAAAATTGTATTAAAACAGTTAATTAAATTGCGTTTGATTTATATAACTGTTATAACTAATAGGCATATGAGTGATGACCTTTAGAGCCCCACCCCACAGTCATAGCTCATGTATGAAGTTTGTAATTTACATGAACTAAAAAGCAATAACTGTTACCATTTTATTTTAATTGATATTTTCAAACCCGGATATCATATTTGAACATTTTATTATTATTTAGATTATTTTTTAGGATGTTTGAGTTTGATGTTATTTCTTTGAACCCATCTTTCGTCAGCATTATGCTCCAAATTTTTTGCACGACAATTATCACTCCATCTGTAATTTGTAAGATCAAATGCTTGAACATTTGTTACCTTTGAGTGAATGTCAACCCAACTTATATCAATAGAACATGTGACAAAAAAATTACTCAGAGGTGATGTATGTCCTACAACAAAAATGCAGTTCATAAAGAGCCTTATTTGGTATTCTTCTGCATGTCTCTAAGTTGACCTTACATTAATCTATAAAGTATTACTTCCATAGTTGTTCTGCTTTTGAGTTTTATGGGAAGTATGTTGTTTGAAGTAAACCTTTTTCATCAATTATGTAAAACTACCTTAAATTTTAAATAAAATTTATTGTTTTGTCATTATGTGGTTGAGTTATTTTACACCTGCTTTAAGTATTTTATTTTTACACACTATAGCACAGAGAGGAATTTCTGATACAAATATAACCAGTGTGATTAGATTAATCTGAATTATGTAGTATTAGGAGAGAGTCTCTCTAGGACATTCCCTTTAAGGTGACTGGATCAGCAGTAGAGAATCGTATAACACATATTGAATACTGGGCACAGGCGATAGTTTCATTGTTTTGTTTTTGTGTATTATTGTTGTCCTCTATGAGGAGTCTTGGCTATTACCAAAACAGCTTTACACATTAATTTGAGCTAATCATTGTGGGTTACATGCATCAAACACTGAATGCACAACTGGGGTCACTATTTAGTATTAAGCTACACAAATTTCTTACCCTAATTAATCAATATAAATTATTAAAATTATAAATTAATTGAAATAGAAAAGTGATATGTAATAACTAAAATACAATGTATTAGCATTTATATTTTAATTAGGACATACATATAACAAATATTTTATCTAAATCTAACAAATAAAGTTTAGAGTTTGCGTTCTCTAAAGAAATAATACAATCTTATCAACTGTTACATTATGACAGAAGTGCAGAAAAATGAAAAATCCAAGTTAAAAAGAAGAAAATGTTAAATAGATACTAAATTAATGATGTGTAAGTTAATGTATCTGACGACCAATTTCATACGACACTGATGAGCAAAACTTTAAAATGAAAATAAAAATTAACGACAGTGAAGAATGTGATTGAAGTAGAGAGAGTCAATCAATCCAAGTACTCTGCTGTAAATAACCTTGCACATACATATGTCCCTATGCTTACTTATAACCACTTAAAAACTATTTCTATTCAAACAAAATGTACTTATCTTAAATTATTATACTTATATTTGAAAAGGAACCTATTTTCTTCATACAAATCTCCTTTAAACAGGAAATCCCCAATCATCATTCTTCTCTACTCTCATTTTACTACGTAGTGCATCATTTGACTTTTTCTGAAAATGAAAACAGAACTATTAACTGATAATTTGGAAATTGTGAATTGCTTGAATAATTGCTTGTGAATTGTATTGATAAAAACTTTGTTGTGAAAACATTTAGAGTATTTACATGAGAAATCATTTTACTGTAAATAAAAATAGGTTAACCAGATTTACGGATGTCTTAAAACTATTTAGATTAGATTACATAGATTGTTTATACGAAGAAAATGTACATAATATAAATTTAATTTTGTATAAGTCTCTGAAAACAAAAGTATACTATTCAACAGCAGCGGAGTATTTCCAATACTATATAATAAAAGCAAGGTTTGTATATATATATATTTGATCTATATAGTTCACCTTTAAGGATTACTGTTATATAAAGTAAAGTTAAAATAATTAACTGAGTATCCTTGACAAACATTATTTTATTTTAACAACATGTTTCAACCTTTAAAGGCCATTTTCAAGTTAATTAAAAATGATAATCTAATATAAACAATATTTAAATCACATATGTTTAAATTAAATAATTTCAATTTAATAGATGTACAAGTGTTCTTGAAGAGGTTAGTTAAAAACTGTTGTATCTATACAAATGTAAAATGTGATTATATGTTTTGTTTGAGTTTTCTGATTTTTTCAAAAATTGGATTGTTTTTTGTTATGTGGCTGTTCAAAATGTTTTGAGGGTCAGTTTTTTGTCCTGAATAAATGTAATAATCTTCTTTTGAATCCATGATGTGTCCTTTAGTTGTGAATTCGAGTATTTCCAGATTTTCTTCCATGTTCTTGTAATTGTGATTATGTGTTAGTAAGTGTTCTGCAAAATTTGATTTCATGGTGGTTGTGTTGTTGCTTCTGAGTGCTTGAATTTTACTCTATATATATATTTGCACACGGATCTCGAAAAGGGCTCTAACAATTTTCTAAAAATTTTGAAAATAACTAATTTCCGAGTAGAAAATAAGTTCCAGACAGGTCTAATGTCCAGGAAAATTCTGTTTATCTTGTAACATTAAGTTTAAAATCTAAAAAAATAACATTATGCTTATGGAGAATCAAATGTAAACAATACAAACCAAAAAATCTGTTTATAACCGTTTGACAGTTGTTGATTGAAGATGGTGGTGAACAATATGTGAATAGGGGTTTTGCATAAATATTTATTTTATGTATAAATGACAAATTATCAAATTACTAAACAATTTGTAAAAACTAAAGGGTAAAATAACTGTGCAAAATAAAAGCAGAGAAAAGTATTTCCAAAATCTTTTGTGTTTTGATAGAAAACGTAACCATTATATTGCTTGAAGCCACTGTAACAAACCAATTAATTGGTGTAAATTAAATTTCTCTTTTGCTTTTCAATCCTCATTCCGTTTCTAACAAAATCAGTTGATCACAGGCTAATAGTACCTGTATGGATGGTTAAATAGTTTATGATCAGTTAAACAATTGAGGTTGGCTAAAAGACCTTAAACAACATCCCAAACTTGGCCGATGCCATAGCTCAGTGGTAGCGCGAAGGTTTCAAGTACTGGAGGTTATGAGATCGATCCACCCGGGGACTATATTTTTGTTCAGTGTTTGTGCTATATTAATTAAGGTGTATGAAATCGGTTTTATTTAAACCACATAAATGTTTTCATTGAGTAGTTAATGAATTTTAATTTTGCTAATTAACTTGTATAATACATGTCTTATCTTATCCGAGCAAACCTCGGTCACCAGGTACTTTAACAAAATGAGTGTTGATGGTTCTACAAGTAAATATTTTTGAAATTATTTTCGAAACCAGTTAAGAATAACTGGAGCAACAACAAAATATTGACAGTTATAATACTGAAACCAGTAAAAGCTTAAAATGTATTTAGGTCTACTATATTTGTTAATTTCTATGGGTTTTTGAAATCTTTTTATGCTATAGGTTGATTCTTACCTTGAACATATTCTGATTATTCTTAAGGGCTGGACGCTTTTGAGATATCCTCTTTAAATCCACATCATCAGGCTACAACAACCAATTTCAGTTAAGAAACATATTTAAGGAGTTATTTAAATCATAAAATTGCAGGAAGAGGTTACATAATACATTCATCCACCATGATGAAAGCAACAATGCAAGCTTCAAACTTCCACACAGTGGTTCAATGGTATCTTTCACAGATAAAAATTTGGAATTGATATACTGATGATTAATTGACCTATCATAAAGCCCTGATTTGATACTCATGACTTCTTTTTGATCCTAAATATCAAAACCAAACAACATATACAATGATATGTCAAGTGACAAAGCTATTACTTATTATTATTATTAGTACCTCAGAAAAGGAGACAAAAGGTTCTGAATTTGTTGATAAAAGATTTGAAAATTTGTTCCAACACATGAAATAAACGGTATCAGTGGACTGACACATACTTTTTCCCTTAAGTCAATTTTAAAAAGACAATCAGTAATAAAACTATAAGTTAAGTCAACGTTAATCTAAATCTAATTTAATAATTAATTGTTTCAAATATAATTATCCCAATTCTAAAAATATAATAGAGAGACAATGTTAAATAAATTGTTCGAATTGTATGGGGGAAACCCCCCTTGGTAATACCAAGCTTTTATGAGTTGATTTTTTGGTTGATTTGACCTTACGCTTCATACCAAGTTTCATGGAAAACAGTTGGAAAATAAAGAAGAAATTGATTTTTGAATATCTCAATAAGAATAACATTGGGCGCTTTCAAACAACGTACTGCGTTTATCATGGACAGTAAATTTAAATTTTCTCTGGAACCGTTACCGGTAGTTGTAGAATTAAGTAATTTGTTTACTTGATTTGTTATATTGTTTTTTCTAGTTTTTTAAGCCGGTTTCAATGGTGCCAGTCAAGTTATACTTATATTGTTTTCACTGAAAATATAAAAATTTGATTTTTTTACATTTAAAAGCCCATAACTTTTGAATCATCATTTTTACAGACATGCGGGTGGTGTCAAATTATTTAGTACTCTGTGCACTATAAACTATCTAATTTTAATTAAAATCGTTAGAGAGCCTTTTTTGAGAAATTTGGATTTTTCAAGTTTTTAAGGGTTTTTAGGGGTAAACTACCCTTAAAAATCAAAAATTAAAAACCCCCTGTAGATTTGGTGAATATATACATACCAGCCAAATTTCATCTAAATCGGGCCAACGGGGTAGGCTGTGGCTCTTTACACATCCAGGCACACACACACACACGGACAGACGTCACATCAAAACCCACTTTTTTCGATTCAGGGGACCCCAAAATGGATATACCCACTCTCAACTCAAATTCGAAAATTTTGACGAAAACAATATCTCCATATACTATTTAAAAGGGGGGAAAGTAAAAAGTATTATGTTCATGGAGAATACTCTGAAAACTCTTATTAAACAGATTTCTTAATGAGTACTTTCCTTGTTAAGTTAGAAATTTAAATACCAGATTTTTAGTATTCTAAATTAATTAATTAAAATGCCTATACTATCAAGCAAATCTCAAATTTAACAGTTATTGCTTTTTATATTATCTCTAGTCATATCATAAGATAAAACTTTTTTTTTCTTTTTTTTTATCGAGGGGAAATGCTCTCATGCACCATCAGGGAGGAGAACGGTGCTCTCCCCGGTGTGTGGGACTTGCACCCAACTAAAACCCCCCGCCTCAGGCTGTTGACCACTTTGGAATAACCTATTAAGGCATGAACCTCAAAGTGGAGCCTCGTATTTAAAGCACAATGCACTACAACTCCAATTTAGCCTTCTGAGGGAAGATCCAGGATGTTACGGATCTTCAAGTTTTTTTCTCTTGAGAACTTTCTCCACGAAGGACGTGATGAGAGTCCAGTTCTCAAGAGATGTCACCATTTTTTCTACTGCGGTCTCCGGCAAAAATTCTCCGATCTCCAGCAGAAGCTGCCTCCTTAGAACTGCTCACCGGTCACACTGGAAGAACGTGTGAAACGCGTCATCGTGAACAACGTCCCCTTAAATACAAGCCGGACTATCCACTTTGGCCATCTTGTGAAGATAGGCTCGGAACAACCGATGTCCGGTGAGGAATTTCGTGATGAGGAAATTTACTTCCCCAAACCCACGATCAACCCACACAGACAGGTCCGGAATGAGTCTCCGCGTCCAAGCCGCTCTAGACTCATTTCGCCACCTCTCTTGCCACTGGTGCATGGAGGCCTCCCTGGCCACCCGTGTTGCTTCCCTGGCGCCAAGTTCGGACTTGGTGATATAAACACTTCTCCTTTCCTGGGCCAACAGGTCGATCGGGACAACACCAGCTACCACCAGTGCAGCCGGCTCCGACACCGTCCGGTAAGCTGAGGAGATCCTCAACGCGGCTCTTCTTTGCACCGCTCCCACCTGTTTGCGTTAGCACTCCCTCTTGAGAGCGTCCGCCCAAATCTCACTTCCGTAAAGAAGGATTGAGTTTGTGACGGACAGAAGGAGTTTCCGCTTCTCCGCTGATGGGCCGCCAACATTCGCCATAAGACGACTGAGCGCAGTCGTAATCCTTGCTGCCTTCTCTGACACATACTTGATTTGTTCTCTGAAGGAAAGCTTGGTGTCAAGTCTAACCCCCAGGTACTTCACGGCTGGCTTGGAACGAATATATTCCGTGTTGACACGAAAGTCTACCAAAGTCGGAATCTGACGTCCTGTCATCATGACAATCTCAGTTTTCTCAGTTGCCAAGCTCAGGTGGTGATCCTCCATCCAAGAAGAGACATATCTCATCGTTTCATTAAGTCTCCACTGGGCGCGCTGGACATTTCTTGCGACAACAACAACCGCCGCAATGTCGTCTGCATAACCCACCAGAAAACATTCTTCAGGTAAGTCCAGTCTAAAGATACCATTGTATGCAATGTTCCAAAGATCTGGACCAAGGATGGAACCCTGAGCGGCACCAGCGGTGATAGTCTTCCGACGAGGACCCTCCGACGTCTCAAAGATTAATTCCCTGTCCCTCAAATAGCTTCGGATGATCCGAAGTAGATATTCAGGAACGTGGAACATTTCCTCCAAGGAACTCAAAATAACGGACCAACTTGCACTGTTGAACCCGTTTCTCACGTCTAAGGTGACGAGCAACGTGATACAGCGGGAGTAATGACTTCCTCGCTGAGCGTTTCTGGCAGCACCTACAACCTCTTGAATTGCTCCGATGGTAGAACGCCCACTTCTGAATCCGTGCTGCCTGTCTGACAGCCCACCGGCAGCATCGACCGCAGACAACAGACGGGGCTTTATCAGTCTTTCAAGAAGTTTTCCGGCTGTGTCCAACATACACAAGGGTCGAAATGCCGAGGGAGTGCTTGGTGATAACTCCTTGCCCTTGCTAATCAATGTCAGGCGTTGGAGTTTCCATCTGCGACAGAAAACTCCCTCGCGAAGACAACGATTGTACATGTTCAAAAGAAGAGAAGGGCAGGTACCAGCAACAACCCTGAGCACCTCAGTCGGAACACCATCCGGACCAGGAGCACCGCCAACACGCATTGACTTGACCGTCACGCACAACTCCGCTTCCATGAACAAAGGAACTTCCGGAATCGCCTCCGCATACTGCTCAACCGCTCTGCAGGGGTGATCGGGAAAGAGGGAATTAACGATGTTTTCCATCGTTGGTGGGTCGAAGACAGGGCACGCTGTTCCAGCTGGAGCAGCAGCATCGAAGCCTCTCCTCCTGGCTCTGACCAACCTCCGTCTGCAGCGGAGACACGCTCTTCTCAACGTCGCGATCTCGTTCGTCTACCAGTACACTGGCTTTCGTGCCAAACGAGAGGTGTTCTTCCTTGGCATGGAAGAATCACAGGCACGGTGAATGAGGCGCATGGTTGCCTCAGCCAATTCCTCAGCCTGAAAATCGAGCAGTAGCACGTCATCTTTTCCCTCATTGATTCTTGCAGCTGCAGCAGCAGCATTGAGTTTGGCAACATTCCATCTCACTGGGCGGTTGGGTCGCTCGGGAATGGCGGGATGACGGCCTGAGTTCATATCAAACAGGATATGCTGATGATCGCTGCCCGTGAAATCTTCGACGACTCTCCAGCCAGATATCGACGCGATAAGAGCCTCCGAAACTAAGGTAATATCAGGGATTGTTTCTCTGTACCCTGGTCTCCTGAAAGTGGAAATGGAACCAACATTGGCAACGTGAAGTCCGGTTCTGGAGGCGAGCTCAAGGACTTTTCTGCCTCTAGTGTCGGTTTCTGGCATACCCCACTCAACGGCCCTGGCGTTGAAATCACCAGCAACAATGAACTTGCCACCAGCGCTCACCAGAAGGTCTTCCAGGGCATCCAGCTTTGTCTGAAATGCCAGCATATGGTGAGTCAGGTAGACACTCACAACAGTGAAGCCCCCACACATCACCAAAACAAAACCTCGACCGGCCCCGTTGTCAAGGACATGGAAGTTCCGGGGGTCTGGAATACAGATGGCCGCCGTACCTAGAGCGTCCCGAAACCAACCAAAACCTTCTCTCTCACAGTACTGTTCAGAAATAATGAGTAAGTCCACTTTCCACTCTCTCGAGCGTTGGGATAGGAGGTCGTTTGCCAGGATGCTCCTATGGAGGTTCCCTTGTAAAATTTTCTTTTTCTTTCTATGGCCTCTTACGGGATTCTCCAGCTCCTCTTGGAAGACCCGACAGTTTCTGGTACCAGGAACGTGATTCAGAGACTGAAAATTCCGTTCCAGGGAGAGGAAACGCCTAGATGGTGCAGTACAGGTGGACTTTACGTGACCACTCTCCCCACAGTTGATGCACAAGCCGGCCGCTCTGCGATCAGGTCCAGAAAAAGAAGCCTGGTGATGGCCATACCCAAAGCACCTGAAACACCTGACCACCATAGTGCGAATTCGGACCCGACCGAGCACCCACTAACCTTTAGCCTCCCACGCTGAAGCAGGTCTGTAGCGCCATGACACCCCAGCTCAACAACGGCGAGCTTCTGTCCCCGCCCGTCCTCTGCTCCAACGAACACTTTAGCGCCCTGAGCCAAATCCCCCAATATCTACTTCAAGGCCTCGGTGACCTCTTCCGCAGTGGTGAAGCAGTCCAGGTCCCGAACCTCGATGGACCACCTCACCCTCACCTACCGCGGGCGGATCTGACTGCGACTTCAAAGGCCGTCTTGTCCTTGGTTCCACTACCAAGTTCCAGCAGGATGCCACCAGTTCTTGTCTTCCTGACTGAACGGACAATAGTACCCGTCTCTTCAAGATTTACTTTTTTTTTGTCGAATCCCCGTGAGTACCTCGCTGAAAGAGCGTCCCTGAGCTGCCTTAATAAGAACAGCTTCAGGTTTCCTCGACGGAGCCTTGGATGGTCTAGGAGTTTTGGGCTTAGTCCTGCTTGGAGTCTGACCAGCAGGAGGAACGGCTGGGTAGGCCTGAGAATGTTCCAGGCGTTTCTCATCTCGCCTCCTTCTGCGTTTCTCTCTCCTGGTGAGGACAGTTTGAAAGCCTGCATCGCCCCGATTTTCCACCCTTGCTTCCTGGATCCCTAGTGGCTGTGGGGACACCTCCAGCGGCACAGGGGGAGGATTGTTGGCCACACCGACAGCTGGGGAGGTTTGGGTGGATTTGCCCTCACACATAGGCTCCCTACCAAGCTCGGGGCTACCAGATGGCGAGTTCCGGGCCCTCTTTCTCCCTGGAAGAACGCTGTCTTTAGCAGAAAAAGAGCGGTCCGCCATCGCTCGCTCTTGCCTCTTTGCTTTCTCCCTGACCTGCCGGCATTGCATGACCGTGTTCAAGAGGTCCATTGCTTCTGGAATACCATCTTTGATGCGGGTGTTTACATTCCTCTGCACCTTGACCGATTTCTCCATCTCCTTGAGGATCGCATGGATTCTCTTCAATGCTTGACTCTCCTCTTTCTCGGCGTCGTCCTGTTGCTGGCGCAGGATCGACAGCTCGAAGATTGGACGCATGGGACTTGACTTTGGAGGAATTCCCCCATGAATTTGGGGCTCTGAAGAGGATTGCCCCGGGAGATCCGCATTAGCCGCACCTTCTGGCTTTTCCTCCTGGTTTCGGAAAGGAGCTGGAGGAGGGGTGGTCTTCACCCCTCCTCCTACGACGAAACGAATTTTGCTCCAGGTCCAACTCCATCATTTCTACGCCCCTTCCAGTCGCATTGTCGGACACTGTGGCCTGGTTGCCTACCACACGAGCACCCAAAGAAAATGTCTGGTTGCCCCCCCCCCAGAATCCTTGGGGCAGCCCGGTTGAACAGGGTGGGATTTAGGAGAAATCTCCAGACCCACCTGGGGTAGTTAGTTTTTTGACGCAGACATCCCATGTTTTTTCCCCTTGTAGCCGGCTTTTACGGCAAGCAGGAAATACTACTGGAACATTCTTATCCGGGCCAGTACGGAAAGGAAGAGGAAACAGGAAAACACCAAAAGATTTTGGGTCGAAGAAAAGAAGAGTTGGTCAAGAAGGACCGACAGAAAAGAAGAAAGATGGTAAGGCCAAGCCAGAAAGGAAAGAAAACTTGGACCTTAGAAAGATGAGAGCTTGAAGATTAGGAGCTCTCATTTGGCTAGGGCACCTCGGGGTTGCCAGCCTCTCCAAAGAGAGACCTCCCGTGTAGTCAAAGACGACTACCCCTTGAGGGGTAGTAAGATAAAACATAGTACAGTACTATATAATAACAATAACAACAACAATAGATTCAGCAGTAAATAAATAAATGATAAAAATAACAAAACTTTACAAACTAACAACATTTTCCAAAAATTAATTTTGCCTTTTCACATACATGTAAACAAGTTTTTTTGTACTTTCTGGGAGTTTGTTGCACAAACAAGAAGCCAAAATATGAAAAACCCCGCTTCCTCCCAACCTCTTGACTGACCTTTCTAAAATGATTACGTCTGTCCTGCCTAGTAGGCCTACTCTGCAGAGAGACATACTGCTGGAAGGAAAAGTTTGTCACATATGTACTGACTGATGATACCCAGAAAGGAGAGCTTTGTGGACCAAACAGCATGTTAAAACTCTGCATACAACATCTATAGGGAGTAATTGTAACACCTCTCTGAAAGGTGACACACGGTCTGTTGAGTTAGGCAGAACACAAATCTTACTGCACTTATTTATTAATAAAATTTATAATAAGATAACCAAAACACTTATTAACCAAGCAATTTCACAAGTCCGTGTTTAAGTAAGTAAGTAATTTTAAGTGTTAGTTTGGCAACATATTGATAATTCCAGGTACAAAACCATATCTAGGAGTGGACCTCCATCCCAGGTCACAGAGAGATAAGAAGAGGGTGCAAATGATTGTGTCCTTGAATAAGCGAGTGCTGTGTTAATGAGGCCAAGCAATATTGCAATTGAGTTATCAATATGCAGTAAGTAAAAATCTCTACATCTCTTAAAATAATCCTTATGCAATATGGTTACTGTGATTTTAAAAAGATTTATTTGAATGTATAAAAATTAATTAATTGTAAACTATTGGAAAAAATTTACTTACATTAAAAGTTCTACCACTGGAATCACTACCAGGTGACTGAATTTTCACTGGTTTTCTTTGGGTTCCACTGGTAGAACCAAACAATCCTGCTTGCTGGAATAAGGTCGTAAATTTAAAAATTATGTCACAAGTACAAATAAATGTATTCAGCTATTACAGGAGTTAGTGGTGGGTTGATATACTTGTTTAACTGAACACATTTTGAGAAGTTAAATAATTGCATGTTGTTAAGGGTACCATTAAAGACAAAATGATTTAACAAAATAGATAAATTATATTAGATTAGATTATTGAAATGGTGACCAAGATAGGTATTTTAAGCCAAGTATGAATGAGGATTGATTGTAAGATGATTGTGACGCGATCTTGTAGTCTTGTTACTGACTAAGGCTGACATGTTACTTAGACAGGACTGTTAATTAATAGCCCAACAGCCGATGACAACTAAGGGACTTAGTTTAACGTGGAATTCAAACCATGAAGCCACAAAGTTCTCGCTGTCACAGAAGGAGACGGACGTTGCTCCTCCCGTGGCACCGAGGTCCCCCAGGCCAGCTGCCAGGACCACAGTCACGGTGAGTCCCGCCGCTTATTAGAAAGACAGTGAAAATTCGGCTGAGGAAAATAGTCCAGTTTCTTGTCTCTGAAGACATTTTAAGTTTTACTTGCTCATAAGGATTGTTTAATGAAATATGAAACTAAAGTTACTTTTTATCAATTATTTGGGTATGATTGTAACATCGGCTACATATTTTAGGGTGCCCTACTTTTACTTATACTGTATAAACAAAAATGGACTACCGTACTGCTTATAGAGAAATAGTTTTATATTTCAAATTGTGGAGGAAATGTGAATATAAATCACATTATTGTTTCCTATTATTTTCTAGCAAAGAAAGGGATTTTAGGGAGTTGTGAGAATATAAACACTTATATCCATAACAGTTTAAATCAATACACTGAAAAAAGATAAACCCTTGAAAAACTTACTTGGCTCATGGGATCCCCCATCGACTGGCTTGATGTAATAGCTACCTGAGCTACTTTATTGAATTTGGTCATCATCTTCTGAATAAGATTGTCACATTTTCTCTAAAAAAAATAATTAATTGAATAAATCTTGAACGACAATATATTTCAAAGACAGTAAATAGATGGTTATTTTTAATATTCACTTTTCTCTATTTCAGTCTTAAAACTCTTCTTTAAAATTAGCTCACTTTTAATATGCTTTCTACCTACCAAGATTTCAGTTTTTGTTACAATATCTTTTTCTAACTGAGCATTCTGTTTTTGAAGGTCGATGATTCTGGCTTTTGCCTCTTTCAATTCAACCATTGCATCTTTTTTCAATATCTCTTTATTTCTGTACTCCAATTCACATTGGTTTCTTGACTCGTCCATCATTTTGTTCTTGTCCTAAAAAAAGTAACAGTGAAGTGTTTGTTGTAATTTATATGAAAATTAAATTTCCTGGACAAATTACAACTAAACAAAAAAACACAATAAATAAATGAAAAAATAATTGAATAAAACATTGCTTTCATACAAATTTAAATAGAAGGGAGACAAATTTGTTACGCTCATTATAACGTAACATGTTGTTTATTGTACAGTAAAACTCCAATTATCCGAACTCCGACTATCCAAATCGCCGATTATCCGAATCACTCTAAAAAAAAAAATTTTTCCAAAAAAAGTCTAAGTGCGCTATTATTCTTTCCCCGCGAAGCCAGTGTTTGCGTGTAAAATGTAAGTACATTTTATTTATATTTAAAACATGTGAAAATATCATGTTTCTTACATTTAATTCAATAAAAAAATAGTGCAATATCAAAACGTAGCTTTTTTTCTCTCTAATAGCACTTTTTAAAAAAAACTCTGATTTTCCGAATATTTGATTATCCGAATGGGTCCCGGTCCCCATTAATTCGGATAATTGGAGTTCTACTGTAATAGAAAATGTAAAAAATGCTGTGGCTGTGAGGCATAAGGCTCTGTGAATGTGAAGACCACAAGACTAGTCTATTTACTATTAATTATGAGGGGTACAGGGTAAAAGCTTTGACTATCCATTTTAAGACCTTTGACAGAACGGGTAGTTTTGGGGTGGGGTTTGTACCCCTGAAATGGTTTTTTTCATATGTAATTTTTATAAATTTTAAATTTTATTTTTTACCATTAAAATCAGCTCAAAAACTTCATGATTTAATAATTAAAAGTTTTGCTCTATCTCTGGTTACCGAGATATTGAAAGTCTAAACACAATATATATTGTATTTTAGGACTCCAATGTTAATCATATAGGTAAAAATTAATATTTCACTTATTAATTAATATTATTGGACGGGACTTGATATTTAGCTTCATGTGGTTGAGATCCATTTGTGCTTAAAAATCATATAGTTTACCGTATATATTTATCATGGCAGTTAACCTGCATCATTTTCTTCCACGATAATCATATAGACTACAGGGCAAAATCCATTATTTATGGACAGATATAGATGAATCTTGGTATCTAGTCAAAATAATTCATAATGCTATAAATGCCTGCTTTCAGTGTTCCTCACAGTGGCAGCCCTGCACACTCTTTTCCATGTTAATCTTATGGAGAATAGGCTAACTCTCTTGTTTATCAACATATTTTGATCGAACTTGTCTTATTGTCATATTATTGATTTGGAAATTCACAGAATATACACGGGTATATATGTATATATATATGTACATTAAATAAATAAATATGTATATTATTAAACCGAGTGTCTTTTAATAACATTTGTTATTATTTTATTATTTATTAATAACATTTTATACATAAATGTTATTAAAGGATACTCAGTTGATTTTTTCAATTTTGCTTTATATATATATATATATATATATTTACTTTTTTTGTGTAAACGAACACTGTGAAAATGAACAAAGATTCGAAACACATATCATGTAAAAAATAAAATGTTTGAAGGAAGCTCAAGTTCATTTAATTTAATAATAACTATATTAGCAGCCCTTGCTTGTGAACCACATAATCATTTTCTTCCACGATAATCATATAGACTACAGGGCAAAATCCATTATTTATGGACAGATATAGATGAATCTTGGTATCTAGTCAAAATAATTCATAATGCTATAAATGCCTGCTTTCAGTGTTCCTCACAGTGGCAGCCCTGCACACTCTTTTCCATGTTAATCTTATGGAGAATAGGCTAACTCTCTTGTTTATCAACATATTTTGATCGAACTTGTCTTATTGTCATATTATTGATTTGGAAATTCACAGAATATACACGGGTATATATGTATATATATATGTACATTAAATAAATAAATATGTATATTATTAAACCGAGTGTCTTTTAATAACATTTGTTATTATTTTATTATTTATTAATAACATTTTATACATAAATGTTATTAAAGGATACTCAGTTGATTTTTTCAATTTTGCTTTATATATATATATATTTACTTTTTTTGTGTAAA
Organism: Nephotettix cincticeps; assembly: GCA_023375725.1. Taxonomy (NCBI): domain Eukaryota; kingdom Metazoa; phylum Arthropoda; class Insecta; order Hemiptera; family Cicadellidae; genus Nephotettix; species Nephotettix cincticeps. The sequence continues at coordinate 26,779,219 of CM041790.1, read as the reverse complement.
CGAACACTGTGAAAATGAACAAAGATTCGAAACACATATCATGTAAAAAATAAAATGTTTGAAGGAAGCTCAAGTTCATTTAATTTAATAATAACTATATTAGCAGCCCTTGCATGTGAACCACATAATCATATATATATATAATATATATATATATATATATATATATATATATATATATAAAATATTATTGTATATTTTTGTTATCAAGGATAACTCAGTTAATTATTTTACTTTACTTAATAAAACATATTGCACAGTTTACACAAAAGTGAACTATAATGGACAAAATATAAATATAATAAGTATATATATATATATATATAAAATATATATATATATATATGTATTAAATAATGGTATCATTTTGTATAAAACCTGTTTTGCATTGTGACTAAATTGACCACTATTATAATGTCTAATTATATACAGGACTTGCAGGGGCTGGAATTGTGCATCCAAATATCAAATCATTCATAAAGGTTCATTCAGTTCAGAGAGTTCGATTTCAGAGAGGTACAAAATGATTTCATTTTAATTGATAAATTCTACTGAAACTAAAATTTGCACCAAGACTTTCTTTGTAAGTCAATATGAATTGGGGAATTGGTTGAATGAATTATGAATTCAAATGAAATAAAAGTGAATGAATTGGGAAAAATTAAAACCAAAAATATTTGTATTACCTGAATCTGCAAGGCGAACGAATCCTGAAGTTCTTGGATGATTTGAGAATAATATTCACTCTTGTTCTTCACATCTATTTCCAGTTTATCGACTTCTTTCTTCACCTTTTCACTCATTATATAATCTGCCATAGCCTTTTCATAATCTACAATGCTTCTCTGAACCATCTCATTGAGGATTTCAATTTCTTCGATTAAATTTTTGTTAACAACAGAGGATTTTTCATACAAATCTGCCAGCTGAAAAATAAAATCATATTATATGTAGTGTATTGGTTGTCATATATGATTAATGGCCAATGATAAATTAACATTTCTGAGTTAGATCTTAGGAAGCCAAGTATTGCCGTATTAGATAACATTATTTCATTAAAATTAATTTTTTATTAACTAAGTTCTTATTTTTCTTTTAAGGTAGTAAAATAATAACTCACCTTAGAATCACTCTCCTGCAAAATAGTTTTGGTTTGAGCAAGTTCTGATTCCAAATCTTTCAGAGTTTTTTCAAATTCATTCTTATCTTCGTTAGCCTTTAAAAGTTGGTCATTGAGATCCTGAAGACGTATTTTCAGTTGATCATTTTTATCTTGAAGTTCACAAAGGAATTTTTCAATTTTTGACCTGAAATTGTGAAAGAATTTGGAGTTACACATCTTTACTCAAAGCAATTATTTATTACTCAGACCATTTAAAAATAAACCACACTTGTTAAATAAGAGAAAATAAAATGAACAACACTGGCTGGATGGCTGAGTTGTTAAAGTGCCTGCCTCCAAAACTGAAGGTTGTTGGATGGAATCCCACAATAGTCTAATCTGGACCCAATTTTAATTTGTCATTAGGCTATTTACTAATGATGCTTTCTAACAGCAGGTAGATGTTAGATAGTAACAAGACCAGGACTGTACTCCATCAAAACATTAAAAAATGCTGAGAAGCGTAGAAAACACAAAATAGCAAAAACACAAAATAACACCATCCCAATGTGCAAAATGTATTTACATATAATTTTAAAAACATTTCTACAATTTTGCACTTGAAAGTTAAAAGAATCATTTTATTTCTCAAGCTCCCTCTGGCCTTCGAGCACAGGCTGGATACAAGTCTTGCTTTATACATGGCCTTATTTTATTTGTTATAATTTAAAGAATATTGGAATTAATTAAAGTAACCAGCTGTATTTTCTCACAATATATATGGCCCCATTATTTTTTCCACTCCCAGTTCTCATGTCAAAATAAAAGAATTTATTTGACTATCCCTATTATTTATTTATCAACTTGGTATGTGAAAAAAGTATTAATTTTTTCAATATTCTTAAATTTGAATAGAGGAAGGACACACACGTTTTGGTGTTAAACCGTGAATACAGGAATTTAATTCAATAAAGTTTGAGGACTGATATCTGCCTTTCTGTCTGTGGACACACATACATGTAATAATATTATCTAACAGGTGTTTTTTGAGATATTTTCAATTTATTTACAGGTGTTTTTTGAGATATTTTCAATTTATTTACAGGTGTTTTTTGAGATATTTTCAATTTATTTCAACTTTATTTTGGAGGGTAGTCTACCTAAAAATACCCCTGTCGCAGCAGACCTGCGTACTCAGTGAATTTCCAAATCAATAATATAACAATACTATATATCAAGTTTTATCAATATGTATCGATAATATATGAGTTAGTTATTTGCCTATTCTCCATAAGATTAACATGGGAAAGAGTATGAAGTTTTGCCGCTGTAAGGAACCCTAAAAGTAGGCATTAATAGCATAAACAATTTTTATTTTGACAATTTATACCAAGTTTCATCAACATCTGTCCATAAATAAAGGAGTTTTCCTATTTTCCTTGTGATTAACATGGGAAAAGAGTAAGCACGTTGGCTGCTATTATAAAAACGTTAAGTGATTTATGATTTTTATGCATAAATGGATGGTTCTCAATCACATGAAGCTAAATATCAAGTTTCATCCAAAAATATTGATTGATAAGTGAAATATTAATTTTTCCTTTTCCTCCATAAGATCAACATTGGAGCCCCAAAATACAATATACTGTGTTTAGAATTTTTAATATCTCGGTAACTGTTGGAGATAGAGAAAAGAAACTAAATTGTGTAGTTTTTAAGCTGATTTTAATGGTTGAAGATAAAATTAAAAAACTTTTTAAATTACATATGTAAAAAGCAAAATATCCAATTTTTGAGTACAAAACCCCCAAACTAACTATTCTGATTGACCGATATGTCTGGTTTACGAATTCGTCTGAGCAAATGTAGGAGTATACATCTCTACGAAATTTGGTCTCGATCAGACAGTGGCGTAGATACGGGGGGGGATAAGGGGGATATATCCCCCCCCCTATAACGATCACCTTTACCAATAATTTCAAAACAAAAATATCCTGAAATACCGCTACACAATAACAAAAAATATAAAAAAGCAGTGCGTTGCTGTTACTGTATGTTGCATGTCGAAATACTGTATAAGAGAGTATTTTAACTAAAAAGATGGGGCCTATCATTTTCTGTTTAGCCTGAAAAATTTCCATCAATTTTGAAAAAACGCCCTACGTCGCAGTGTAGGAAACTGCACTAGAGTAAAACAAGCGTAGAATACAAGAAAATAGCATAACATAAATACGTTACAGTATATTGTGTGAAACAAAATATAAATATAATCACTCAATCATTATTCATATTTATGAATAAACATAAAACAATAAAAGAGAATTAATTTTCCTCCTGGCGGTGTACGTAGTATTTCAAGAAATCACGCCCATTAGCCTGCAGGACGAATAGCATTTTGAGTGATCTGACATAATGTTTCGTCTTAGGTCCATAAGAACTATGTTTATTTTGTGACAGCACTACTAGCTACACGATAGTCGTAAACAGATGGTTGAGGTGTCAGATTTAAGGTAAAGTGGTTATCTAGGGAATTAAACTATTATTGAAAAACGTTTTTATATAATTACCTTGCAATTTCAATCGATAATCAATTGAAAAGTCACATCTAGTTATAAAAATAATGAGTGTAAAATAACAATCTATAAATTTTTTTTACGATAAAAAGTAATAAAATATAATTCCTTAGATAATCACTTGACACCTCAGCCATTTTTTAAGACAATCAATTAATCTGAACTGCTGTCAAAAAATTAACATTGTTCATATGAGACGGGAGTCCAAGATGGCAACGGAAGTATTGCATGATCTTTATATAGTATTCAACTCACCGAAATGTCCCTTATATACCCTATAGTACATCTTCTAGAATAGGGCTTCACTCGGGGGGGGTATTTATATCCCCTCCCATGACAAAAGTGTATCTACGCCACTGCGATCAGACTATTTTTACAAGAGTTATCGTGTTCACAGACACACACACACACACACACAATTGTAATTGTTTAAAAATTAAATTAATTTATCTAGTTGAACCTCACCAACTTGACACTTTGTGAACTCAGAGGATGTCAAGTTACGGGTTTGTCAAGTTATCCAAAACATTGTAATTTTTTATGGGTTTTAATTAACTATACACAACACTCTTGAGTTTCATATATACATTTATTAAAGTACAGTATTCATAGAGAGGTTTTACTGTAGCTCCAAATAAAGTTATAGCTCTTAAAGCATTTTTCTTAACATTCATCCAAAATAATTAAAGATTGTGACAAATTGATAAAAGAATATAACATTATTCTTAATAAACAGCTTGTATTCTGAATAAAGTTCCTCCAAAATTCAATACAAAAAATATATAAGACAAAACACGAAGCTTATCCGCTCTCACCTCAGGTCCTGATGTTCATTCTCATTAAATTCTTGTTCCTCACCAAGTTTTTTCAGCGATTCTTCAATAATCAATCGCTCATTGGTATTTTTTTCAATTTCAATTTCCATTTTATCTATATTTATCGTCAGCTCCTGTATCTTTTCACAGTATCCCTCTTCAGTGCTTTTCACCTGTGTTATTTCCCCCTTATATTTTTTAGTTTCATTTTGTAAATCTTCAGAGATTGCCTTCAGAGTGTTGTTTTCTGTTTCAATATTCATCCACACACTTAACTGTGATGTTAATTCTTCTAAGGTGGATTCTAGTTTTGATAGTTCCTCTTGTTCTTTTTCACATTTCTATAAAATTAAAAAAACCTTAAATATGAAGAATAAAATAAGAATGGGACTTTAGCGTGTACTGTAATCAAACAATCTGGAGGTCACAAATTGTTAATAGTTATAAGCGGTGGTTGGTGAATGTGATATTCTCTATTTGGTTTGGATTAACGTCCGCACTGAATACTATTATCATTCTCATAACTAAACCAGTTAATTCTAAGGCAAAATTGTGGTTTGGATCCCATTTTAAACTGTATTAGATGCCATTGGCTGTTGGGCTATTAATTAAAAGTCCTTTCTAAGGAACATGTCAGCTTTAGTCATTAAAAAAATACTTCAAAATCGTGCTCTTACCATCTTACGCTCATGTATAATACTAACCCTTTAAGGAGTAACGACGCTTTAAAACGCCATTATTTGAAAACGTTATTATTTGAGAGCTCTTAAGGAGTAAGGATGAAAACTCAAAACATGCCTTCAAAAGAGTAAAATTTGTTTTTTAATTATCACTAAATTACATTGCAACATGGAGTAAATATAGTTAGAAAAGTGTTTTAGTTTCAAAATTCCCTAAAATAAACATTTTAGAACTTTCAATCAATTTTTCAATTTTCAAATCTTCAATCAAAGTAACTAAAGAAAACACTGAGTGATGTCTAGCAAACGAATAACTCTCAGCTACTAAGATCATCTAACATCTAAGGCATCAATTATAGTGCTTTCACTTTTATTACCCGCTGAACCTTCGCAGTGCTTATAAATAACAGGTCTAATAAACTTCAAGCCGCGCCGCAACTTTTTCTGCCAAAACTGCCCGCCGCGACCATCCCACCTAAGAAACCCTCCACAGATTACCCACAATCTACCGAATACACCAACACACATGTTCCGCGTATCTACGTGTCTTTAATTATCGATTTACAGCTTAAGAATCAATCTGTGTCAGGATGTATATATATATAGATGTATTTGAAAAAAATTTCTCAAATGATGTTTTAAAACATCGCTACTCCTTTCTACGGAACCCTTAAAAAGACGTTTTAAATGTCAATAACATTTTGACGCAAAATACGGTACTCTTTAAAGGGTTTAAATAAAAATAATACTAATAGTGTTTGTTCCATATTATTAGCGAATTTCCCATAGGGAAGAAGCTATTACCGTAGGTCTCATGGTGAGACTTAAGCCCGGGACCATGTTATTTTTTCTTCTTTAGGTGCCCAGAGTCCAAAAACAATAGTCGTTAAAATTTATATATATATATATGTGTATATATATATATATATATAATAAGTAAATTAAATAAACTTGTGTTCCCTTTATTAAACATTTTATTTTTTACATAATTCACGACACGTGTTTTGATTCTAAGATCATTTTCACTGTGAAAATGATCTTAGAATCAAAACACGTGTCGTGAATTATGTAAAAAATAAAATGTTTAATAAAGGGAGCACAAGTTTATTTAATTTACTTATTACTATATTAGCTGCCCTTGTGTGTGAAATACATAATCAAATATATATATATATATATATATATATATATATATATATATATATATATGTGTGTGTCTGTGAACACCATAACTCTCGTAAAAATGGTCCGATCGAGACCAAATTTGGTAGAGACGTGTATTCCTACAAATGCTCGGACGAGTTCGTAAACCAGACATATCGGTCCATGGGAACGGGTAGTTTGGGGGGGTTTTGTACCCCAAAATGGGGTTTTTTTGCGTTTTTCACATGTAATTTAAAAAAATTCTAATTTTATATTTCACCATTGGAATCAGCTTAAAAAACTACACAATTAAGCTCCTTAAAGTTTTTCTCTATTTCCAACGGTTACCGAGATATTAAAAAATCTAAACACAGTACGTTGTGTTGTGGGGCTCCAATGTTAATCTTATGGAGGATAGGGAAAATTAATATTTCCCATATTAATCAATATTTTTGGATAAAACTTGATATTTAGCTTCATGTGGTTGAGATCTATCCATTTATGCTTAAAAATCATAGTTTATGTGTTTATCATGGCAGCAAACCTGCATACTCTTTTCACATATTAATCATATAGGGAATAGGCAAACTCCTTTATTTATGGATAGATGTTGATGAAAGTTGGTATAAATGTTAAGATAAAAATTATTTATGGTAGAAACGACTACTTTCAGTGTTCCTCACAGCAGCTAACCTGCACACTCTTTCCCATGTTAATTTTATGGAGAATAGGCAAATAAATCTCACGTTTATGGACAGGTTTTTATAAAACTTGTCATATATTATTATTGTTATATTATTGATTTGGAAATTCGCTGAGTACGCAGGTCTGCTGCGACTGGGGTATTTTTTTTATGCCATATTCAAACATACTGGAATAAACAAAAGTGCTCATGACGAAATGATCATGCCAGAGATAGATTTGTTGTTACCTTTTTCACTTTGATCCATAAAATATAGTCTATTTCTCTCAAATGTTTCCTCTTACTTTCTTTCTTGCATATAAAAGCTATACACATCTTAACTTTTGGGGGTCGCGTCTATGTCTTTTCCACCAGGTCAACTGTTTTTGTTTAATATCTTTGGAATGTCAAGGTCGCGAGCTTCCTCCCTTCGTATACCTTCAAATGGACTTATACACTGACCACTTGACTATACTTTACCTCTTTCCTTTGCGTCAGTGTTTGTCTGGAGTCTGTTTTCAGCGTATACCTGGTTAGTGTGATTTTGCTGTTTTATCCAGTGATATTCAAATGCTTTAGTGACTTTTACAAGCTGATATAGATCGCAGAGAGGAGGAAATACTTCAAAATTTATTATATAGTGTTAGCAAAGAAATGAACCGTGAGGAAGCAAACCTATGAAATCCAGGATCAATTAGGGGAGAGCGTTTTGTTGACGAACCTTCTGTGTCTGGACTCAGACTTTTCTGTTGAAAGAGTAAAAGCCATGCAACACTGCAACATGCAATTTTCATTGGCGTGAACTGTGCAGAAGATCAACTTCCTGCTAGTAAGGAGAACGACGACTAAACGACTTTAATGACTTGACATTTTGCTGCTATTGTACATAAATTTTTTATTTACATTTTTATTTTATTTATTAATATTACTAATTATTGTTTTTTTTAAATTTGCATTTACCAAAAAAAGTGTAATAATGTTGACTAGTTCAATAAATCTTAAATGTTTTTAGATTTAGAAAATAGCAGGCTCATTTATTGGATACATTTTTTCTAAAAACCTATTTCATATATCTACAACTTTAAATACTACACTACCTACAATGCTATAATATTTAAATATGTAACATTTCTTTAATGAAAACATATGTTTATAGCACTTTATAAGCTTTTTTCTAGCCTGGTGGAATCCACTATGCGCGACCCCTGACGTAACTTTTTTGATGTGACCACTCATGGGTTAAAAAACACAATTTAGTTTTTTTCAACTTACCTCAGAATATTCTTTTTCTTCAGCATTTAGCTGTTTGTGTTTACAATCCAACATTTTAATTTCAGCTTCTTTTTCAATTAATGCTTTGTTTGTTTCATTTATATTTTGATTAGTTGCTTCTATTTCAAAACGCAGCTGGGATTTCCTATAAATGAGTTCTGGTAAAACATGCTAAATATACAATTTGAGTTTTATAACAGTGTTTTTCTACATTTAATGTTTAAGCTTACTGCTATATAAAAGTTCATAATATAGTAAATTATTACAATTAAGAAGAAAATAGTACAGCAGTGAATCTTCAATATGGTTAATACATTGTGGACTCAAAGGTGTCAAAGATATACTACATAGAATATATATATATACATACATATATATATACCGTATATATATATATATACATACATATATATATATATATATACATACATATATATATATATACCGTATACATATATATATATATATATATATATAATGTAATGTTTCAGTCCTTGTCTTCTTCCACCCGACAACCAACACTCATACTCTACTTTTTACTTGACAGTTTTCTCCTGTGTTAATCCTTTTGCAACAATTAATTTCCATCATAGCATCAACTTTTAATAAATGAGTGGGAAATTGGAATTTCGCATCATAACTATTATCACATCCCAGTAGGTATGTTGCTTTAAAAATCATTTCAATTTTTAACCCGTGGATGGTCGAGGGGTGAGTGTAACTCTCTTTTTACATTTTAAGTTTCTACAAAACATGGAGTTTGTAATATATTGGCCTGGAATTCGGACTACCTTTTGTTTGGGGTGTCAGTAATGGGGGGAACATGGGGAGGGACCTTCAGTTTGTCTCACACCTTAGTTTTGTGACGATTTACAATTGAGTAAGCACGACTAAATAGGTCTTTCATTTACAGGAATTAAATTATGTGTTTTTTATACGTTATTATTTTGTTGTTGTTATAATACAATGATTATAGGCAAGATGTGTTTTAATAGCGTCCTATATTTTATATAATTACACGTAATTGAAAAAAGTTAAATTAATTCATAACAAAATGTATAGTTTATTGAGAGTTCTTAATATTTTTTTATTGTGAAACTCTAGTTATTTTTAATTTTTTATATAATTTTATAGGTTAGAAAAATAGTTAATCAAAAGTGATATGATATAATTTTTTTGAAATGTGTGATATATAAATTGTTAACAAGGCATTTAAAAAGGTGAGCGCTCACCCCTCGACCATCTGCGTAACACATGTGACCTTAACGAACAGCGGATTAACACGTTCACTCCGACGTGTCCACCGGTGGCGCACGAATTAAATTTAAGTCAAAAGTAAGTACGTGTTCAAATTACAATAGACTTTTCAAAAAAAAGAAAGTTTGTTTATAATAATAGTAACTTGGTGTTTTACTTGTATTGTAACCTAAATTTGGTTCATGTACCACCGGTGAACACATTTTGTGTGCCTTCTACAACCACGAATACATGGTTAAACCATTAAAAAAGACTCCGGAATGCCAATTTATAGCGTGCAATTGCCATAGTAACGGTGTCCACCGCTGGCGCACGATGGAGTTTTGGGAATCACTGGGTGTATCACCGGTGGTATATGTCAGTGTTTCCAAAAACTTCAAAAATCGGGAAAAAAATTATCGGAGAAAATGTGTTAATCAATCCTAGATGTGTGTGAGATATCATGTACAGGACACATTTTGTGTAGATACCAAAAGTATGTTTCGTAAACAGTAAGTACAATACTACTCTAAATTATAATTTAACTATATAAATTTAACATATGATTATTATTGCCTCTTATCTACCTGTTCAACACTTCTTTCAATGAAATGTCTAATTGATCGACTGTAGTTTTCATTGTTTCATTTACTGTAATTAGCTCCATTTTCAAATGTTCTTCTTTATTTCTTAGCTGAAATATCAATTTGTACTTTCAATAGCTTTGATACATATTTGTTCTTTTACTTTAAGCCTACACATGAAAATATATATTATCCAAAACAAAAGTTTATTATTCACACACGCATCCAACTCAAGGTAAAACACACTTTTACATGCTAAATTAGGTAGCCATGACGCTTGTCAATACTTTATTTTCAAAACTGATCATAACAAATCTAAATATTAGATTTATTTCTTTATTCTTTTAATTGTAAATTTATCCTTTAAGTTTGAAATCATAAAAAATGCTTTTAAGGTACAAATACATTAAAGGAGACCACTGGTGTATAAACTATCTAAAAAATACAATCAACTTTGGGTATAGAATATTCTTTCCAGGCATATCTGTAACTAGTATGCATGATATAGTTTCTTAAGGTGTGAGCACCAAAGATAGTGTGTTCTTGTATCATTAGATTGTATTAAACGAAAAATAATGTTAATGCATAGAGAGAGAGAGGTACCATATTTTTTACAAACGTGGGGCAGGTTATCACTGTGATAAATGGAAAGAGTGTCTCAAATGAAAATACAGTAAGGTTTTGTTCAATCTCATTGTAAAAACATAGAAAATCAGTAGTTAAAAGGCCATTTAATATTTCATTCTAATTAAAATAAAATGACATACGATACACAGTTTGGTTAATTTAAACAGATATGGTTTCAGGACCTGATAAAAATGGTAATATATACTTAGATATTATACCTCTGAACTTTGAGGTTCAAGGATTCCAATCATGATCTGTCTTTCTCTACAAGCATCTTGTAGTACTCTGAGTTCCTGTTCTAGTTCCGTACACTGTAATTTTTTCTGTTCAAGCTGACTTCTTAAATGGGTTTCCAAGTCCAATAGTTCTGTTGTTTCTTGATTTTTTTGTTCTTGAAGTTCCAAAACTAAATAGATATAAATAAACTACATAAATATAAAATACCATTATTGTAAAACAGGAACTGTTTCACTGACCATGTGTTATACATGGTTTGCCATTTATGCCACACAGTCTGTAATTTAATTTATTTGTTTTTTTATTGTATATTATTATTCTTACTATGTATACGTGGTCTAAGTTCAATTATTTATTTGATAGTTGAGTACAGGCGATTTATAAGGATGTAATCATAGTTTTTTTTTATGTTTAACACTAATATTTTGTCTGTATACTTAGGAATTTTGAATTTTTTCTAGGGGAAAAAATTGTACATGTGACCACTAGTTGCAAATGTCAAAATACTCAAACCGTAGCTGACTAAGCTTTTTACTGACGGGCTAAACAAACTAAATAATCACATAAAAAGTAGGCATTTAGTCAAACTAAGTTATTTAAAAGATGACCATGTTATTGATGATGAGTCATCTACACCAGCCCCAGTAGTTGACTTTGCAATTTTTACTGGAAGCTTAACCACAACTCTTACTACTGTAGAAGTGTACAGCATGCAACCGTTGCAGAAAATAAAGTTTGGCCTAAATCTTTTGATGGCTCGTTCTCTTTTGTATTTAAAAACTCGTCAAATTAACTGTATAAAAAAAATATATAACAGAACTGTTAAGATTGGTAATAAAAATTCAAAAACCTCCATCTGAGTTTTCATGTATCCCAGGTGATCTAGGTCCCAATTAGCTTGGATAATCTGGCGTCTGCTGTACTATGTAAATATAATGTATATAGTATGGTATCTTTTACATTTCTTACATTGTTGGGTCCTTGAAAAAACACACCCCAAATAAAGTTAATAAGCTCAATAAACAAATCACGAGTCTGTATATGATATCAACTTACAGATTTTGTTTGGGCCTTCTATGAAATATTTGTTTTCTTTTTCTAACTGATCACATCTAGCTTCCTCTATCTCTTGTATTATCTTCAATTTCTTAATTTTATCTTCAAGATCTGTTTTAAAACTAAGACTAGGATTAATATTTTTTCCCAATTTTTCAAAATATTTATCAAGGACCTGAAGCTTATCTCTTAAATTCCAAATCCTGTTAAAAAGATCAAATTAAATTATTAATTTGTCAATATCAACTAACACCAAAAAGAGTAAATAAATATGTGATCAAACATTTTCTAAGATATTTCATGTTCTATCCACTATGTGCATGAATGTAGATGATTGAAAAGACAAACATGCCAATTAAAACTCAAATTATTACTTCAGTGCAAACTTGCTTAAGTTCCCCAGCTTCTATTAGATTCCATAAAAATAAATAAATACATTTTAAATTCAATCATTACATTTTGTAAAAATTGTGTGTAAAAGAAGAATGGTAAATAGTGTTTAAGTAACAAGTTTTAGTGTAATCAAGAGGATAAATACCCCCATTGCAGCAAATCTACATACTCAGCAAATTTGCAAATCAATAATAAAATAATAATAATAATAATATTTGAAAAGTTGTATCAATATCTATATAGTGATAAATTATGAGAGTTATTTGCCATAAGATTGACATGGTAAAGTGTATGCAGGTTTGCTGCTATTAGGAACACTAAAAGTAGGCATTTCTAGAATAAACAATTTTTATTTTGAACTTGAATACCAAGTTTCATTAACATCTGTCCATAAATAAAGTATTTTTCTTATTCTCCATATGATTAGATTAGATTATTGAAATGGCAACCATACTACAAAGTAGGTATTTTAAGCCAAGTATGAATGAGAATTGAGTGTAAGATGATTGTGGCGCGATCCTGTAGTCTTGTTACTGACTAAATCTGACATGTTCCTTAGACAGGACTGTTAATTAATAGCCCAACAGCCGATGGCAACTAAGGGACCTACAGTTTAACGTGGAATCCGAACCACGGCCTCTGAATTACGAATTGGTCTAATTATGTAGATGGTCTTTGCGGATTAACGCAGTATTCAATAGTTAAACCACACAAGAGAACACTACATTCACCGACCATCACTCTATCCACAATTCGTGACCTCCCAGTAGCTGGATTACAGGAAGTCGTATTAATATTAATCGTACAGTACTAACATTGGAAAAAAGTATGCAGGTTAGACTGGGACGGTGGCGTCGTCTGAATAAGAATTATATTTATATAGAATTATAATTTATAGAATTTATAAGAATTCACAGACTCATATATATATATATATATATATATATATATATATATATATATATATATACAAATTTTAACAACCATTGTTTTTTGCCTCTAGGAACCTCAAATGAAAAAGTAACATAGTCCTGAGCATAAGACTTGCCTTGAGAACTAAGTAATAGCTTCTTACTTATGGAAAATTTGTTACAACAAAAAACAACATCCCAGTAACACTCTCCAAATACATTTCTCTTGTATATTTTGTTATTTGCTCTCTATTACAATTTTTCTGCCAATTGCAATCTAAATATGTAGATTAAAACAAATTATCAGTACTTAAAACAATGGAAAATATATGTTTTTTAATATACTATTCAAAATTTATAAAAATGTATCAGGTTACTTGGACATGTGAGACTTATTCTGCATCACTTCCTGGTGGGTTTTCATTTTATAATATCCCAATTCGGATTGCTGTTTTGCAATGTTTTCTGCTTGTCTGGAACAAAGTTCCTTCATTTCATCAAGATCTCTAGTTTTTTCTTGGATTCTTCCTTCAAGAATTGTACACTCATTTTTAAGAATGGTAGTGGACTGCTGAACCAAAGCTCCATAGCTTAATGAGTATTTTGGAGCATGTTGAGCTTCTTCTCCCTCCAAACCAGATGAAATATCACATGTTTCCATTTCTCACAATAGCTTTGGTAAATTAGTAACCCTGTAAAGTTTAAGAGAGGGTTGAAATCTCTATCATAGTTTTAATTTTGAGAGTTAGGCTGGTTGGATACTTTTGAAAAATTATTTTTTTACTTTAGATGAGATATTGCAAAAGATGGAAAGTACAAAATTTGGGGTTTTTATAAGCGAAACCATTTAAAAAAAATATAACTATTTTATATGATAAGTAAATGTAAAAATAAATTAATGTAAAATTTAAAAATTAATAATGTAAAAAAGATGGGTTAGGTACATAATAAAACAATAAAAAAGCATCAAATAAGTCAGAATAGTAATAAAATTTAGGGTCATTAAACATTGCATGGCTTTCACAACAGCTGCCAAAAATCAGATACCCTCTTCACATTATAGAAAGATACTTTTGATCGTGTTTGTTATTGTTATTTTTTACTTTAAAATCTTATAATAATGGTTTTAACTTCCCTTCTCAACCTTATTTAAATGCGGGTGGCATTAAATGGCATTATTATTATAATAGCCAATTGATCAAAGGGAGCAAGGTCCAATATATAATCATAACAAATTTTAAAAATACACTACAACCACTAGATACTAAACCAGCATAAATGTCATAAATGGTAATAGTACGGTAAGCGGGGGGAATTGGTAGGGTGGGGTAATTGGGTGGTAAAATTTTCAACTATTTATATATTTATTTATTTATTGATATTTTATTGTTTTATTGACATGCGTGGGTAGCCAATCTCTTCAAGAGTAAGCCATATTTTTTTCAGATTTGTATCTTAAAACATTTAAAGGTGGGAAATAGTTTTAGACACCCTATTCATTTCGCGATTTTAAAAGTAGTATGCAAACTTCGATCATCTATAATTTAAAAAGCTGTAAACTTTTAATAAATGTGAAATTTTATTATTTTTCACCGTGAAATTAATAAAAACTATACAAAAGAACATGTCCAATCCCTATTTTCATAATAAAAGCACCTCAAACATTTTTCTTTTTTTTTTAAATTTTACCACCCAATTACCCCCTTATGGAAAATTGGGTGGTAAATTTTTAAATTGAGCTAATGCAGTATTCTCGGTTTAATTCAGTTAAAATAAGGAATAAAAACAATATTTGGTGAATATAATAATAATAATAATTAATTGAATATAAAGGAAGAGAGAAAGAAGATGAAAGAAGTCACCAAGAGATGGAAGATAGTAAGAAGGCTGCTAATTTCACATCCTCAGAAGAGGGTTTTGATTTTATTTTAGATGAATCTATTGATGATCTTGCACAGTTGATAATTGAAGGTTCCGATGATGAAATTAACTTTGACATTAATCAACCATCGACATCAGGTGAGCCTATAAAACAGCATACGCCTTCACTCAATCTGAAGAAGGGTGACCAATGACCATGTTGCTGCCTGCTACGACAATCAGTGGTTCATTGAGAAGGTGATCGGGATATCTTCCTTCACCAACCAACCAGGTGCAATAATGTATTATCACCTGAAATATGCACAATCCAAGGGAGCAAATAAGTTCATTTGGCCTGAAAAAGTGAAGTGAAGTTCCAACTCTACTAGAAGACATTTTGTGCCCCAAAACTCTTGAGTTCATGACACATTGAACTCAACACAGAACTATATTATAGTTATTTAGATAGAGACTGCAGTAGCTCAGATTGATCTGATGTATGAAAGTGAATCAAATTATTTACACAGACTCTATTGTTTTATATCGCACAGAGAACTGAAAAATCGAGGCTTATTTTCTAAAGTTTTGAGACCATTTATCATAGTTTTTATCTAATTGGAAAAATATTTCTCCCTATTTTCCTGTTAATACTACTAATGGACTCTTTGTATTGGGAATTTAAAACCTGCAGGTCATAATGATTAGTTGTAATTTACGATCAAAGAAATTCTACGAAGTTTATAAAAACAATGTTTGTCATCACAAAATTCAGAGTAAAAAAAATTTTTTTTAGTAAAACCTACATGAAAATGTTGCTTTTAGTCTTCTTTTTAAGACCCAATTACCCATCTTTAATTACCATTTAGTCTTATGGGAATGTTAACCTACCACCCAATTACCCCCATGGTGGGGGTAATTGGGTGGTAAACACATTTTATTTTATTTTATTTTTTATTAACTATGGGGAAAGTTAAAACCCGAAAAAGATAGGTTTCTGTGTTATAAAATCAGTTAAGTAGGCACTACACAAAAAAAATAGGAAAAGTGCCATAAGTAGATAAATTTTTTAAACATACCTCCCAATTCCCCCCGCTTACCATATAGTAATGACAAATAAGGAATAAAAAATCTAATTTATATAGTCTAGTTAAATTACACTAATTAATATTTAAAAGAGAATAATATCTATGCAAAAACATTACTGTAAACATCTAAACCCATTATTGAGAGAACAACAAGGAATAATACCCCCGTCGCAGCAGACCTGCGTACTCAGCGAATTTCCAAATCAAAAATATAATAATAATAATAATATATGACAAGTTTGGTCAAAATCTGTCGATAAACATGAGAATTTTTGCCTATTCTCCATAATATTACAATGGGAAAGAGTGAGTAGGTTTGCTGCTGTGAAGAACACTGAAAGTAGCCATTTATACCATCAAAAATTTTATTTTTAACATTTATACCAACTTTCATCAACATCTGTCCATAAATATAGGAGTTTGCCTAATCTCCATATGATTAACATGGGAAAAGAGTATGCAGGTTTGCTGCCATGATAAACACATAAACTATAATTTTTTAGCACAAATGTATGGATCTCAACCACATGAAGCTAATTATCAAGTTTCATCCAAAAATATTACATAATAAGTGAAAAATTAATTTTTTTTAATCCTCCATAAGATTAACATTGGAGCCTCAAAAATACAACGTACTGTGTTTAGATTTTTTTATATCTCGGTAACCGTTGAAGATAGAGAAAAACTTTAAGGAACTTAATTGTGTAGTTTTTTAAGCTGATTCCAATAGTGAAATATAAAATTAGAAATTTTTAAAAATTACATGTGAAAAACGCAAAAAACCCCATTTTGGGGTACAAAACCCCCCCAAACTACCCGTTTCCATTGACCGATATGTCTGGTTTACGAACTCGTCCGAGCATTTGTAGGAATACACGTCTCTACCAAATTTGGTCTCGATCGGACCTTTTTTACGAGAGTTATCGTGTTCACAGACACACATATATATATATATATATATATATATATATATATATATATATATATATATATATAAATTTTAACGACTATTGTTTTTGGTCTCTGGGCACCTAAAGAAGAAAAAATAACATGGTCTCGGGCTTAACTCTTGCCATGAGACCTACGGTAATAGCTTCTTCCCTATGGGAAATTCGCTAATAAAGAGAAAGAAAATGAAACTCACTGTCAATTTTTATTTGTAACTAGCTGACCCAAACAAATCAAATAAATCTGAGTGGATTGATTCACGGTTTTATAATCCAACCTAAATCAAAATTATTCGTAGCATCGTTTCTGAATCGTAGCATTTTTTTATAATAATACTCGTGTAAACTAACATTAATTTCAATTGCGCAAAACAAAAAAGCAACTATAATTACACTGGGACAAACAAACTAAACAGTATTCTATTTTTTTGACAATCACAAAAATTTGCTGAAAAATCTTTTAATCAGACACAGAATATAAATAAATAATACTCAAAAATCGTTAACTATTAACGTGGCGAATAAAGCTGTTCATTTTGTACAGCACATGTTTACTTCATCATTTTAATTTCTCAAAAGGGATCTAATGATTTTTATTACGTTTTGCAATCATAGTGCAAATAGCCTAATATATTATATGATACAATCCGTATGCCTGTAAAAATAACGGTTCAACAGTTATGCGCTTTTAAATGTCTAAATAACACCGAGAGCACTGCTGATTTAGATGAAACCTGAGTTTGTACATCATTAAAAAAGCACTGCTTATTTTGAAGTGGCCAGAGGTTCTAAATTGGTAACTGGATTATTATAAATTAATCTTTATACAAACAAATTATTTTACTACTCATTAATTTGTCCCTCTAAAATGATAATAATTTAAGATACATAATGTTTTGTTTCCATGGTGTTTTTTTTCATTGTTAAGTTTTATTCCTTACAAGTTCTGGTTCCATAGTATGGGATCCTTTTTGGGCTTCTAGGGAGAAACCCAATTGAGCTACAACAAAATTGATGATCCATAAACCTTCTCCATGAAATTTTATATGTGTGCACCATTTTTCATGGGAAATCGTCCAACGGTGTCCGAGCAGCGCATTAACTTCAAACATATTCAAACATCCTCTTTTATAGATATAGATAAATAAGTTATATTCATACTTACAAACTAAAATGTAATTATTTTATTGTAATTATAATATAACTAAAAACTCAAGTAGAATGTATCTTCTAATTCTGAGAATTGAATACACACTATTTCGTAGTTAAATACGAACTAAATTATGAATACTGTAGTTTGACTATCAGGAAGGAAACGGAAATATCAATGAAAGTTTTTCATCTAGTTTTCCAAAGGCTTACGTTATACAAAACAATTAAAAGGGAACAGGCATAGATGGACGGAAAGTAAAGTATAATCAGTTCCTCTTTGGTACAGGGTAAAATAATAGATCATAGAATAATTAATTCTTATACTATTTTATAAACAATAGTAAAAGTATAGATGAACGGATAGTAAAGATCCGTTCCTCTCTAGTAAAAGAAATTATGGTTACACCACAGAGTAATAAAGTCCAGTTATTGTTCAAAGATAAACACTATTCTACTATAGTCAGTTTTAAGATGTATGGTTAAAAACTAAGTTAGCCATATCAGGGTATGGATCTTCTGTGGTCATATTGTCAAACTTAGGTCATCTGCTAGCCTAACGTATAGCGTCTTGGATTCCGGTGCAAGAGGAGACGGGTTCGATCCCCGAGATGGCCACAAAATTTAGATGTGAATTTTCATAAAAAAAGTAAACTGTGAAACTGCATAGCTTTAGTTGAGCCTACCGTTGGCAAAAAGCAGAGTAAAAAAATGTTAAGCATAGATCAATTTCCTTGTTTATGTTTATGTTTATAAACATCATCATCGAAAGATAACCTGTTTTAGATTTTAGTCGTCGAATCTAATTTCGGGTCTAATCTTATTACTACATACATATTTCATATTTTCTATTTATTTGAGGTGAGTAGTAAGTGCTAACTTTAATATCACTACTCTTCTGAACTTATTTCACATTTTAAATTTCAATTAGAATTTGTGAACCTGCTTTAGTATTGTTGTGGCCCTTGTGGGGTTTATGTTTAATAAAATGATCTGTATTTTTATAATACCATTCTAATTTCAGTACTTAGATGACTTTGGTTACCGTATTGTAAGGACTAAATTGTTGTACCCAATCTGTCAAAGTGTACCTAATATGTACCCGAGACTATCTGTCATGTAGGGTAATTGGTACCGCAGTGACATAAAAACCAACTATGTTGGTCCAAATGTCCGCAATAAGAATCTAAATAATATCAACTATGTTGGATCTACCAGAGGCCAGAGATCAATTTTTGTACAATCTGATAATTTATGACATTTCGTTTGCATTTTACATTCAGTGGATTAAGTTATGTGTTTACATTGCAATGGCCAAAGTTATCCCACCCTCTCCAATTGATTTCAGATTACTCTGTACTCATCACTTGAACTTAATTTATACTCAGTTTCTTCTTATCATACTGAATCTGATCTCTCCTTCATATCTTAATCTATTGCTTTGTTTTGAGGATTTGTATTTTGGAAGAGCCTAGGCCTAATATTATTTATCAGCCTTCCCCTCTGTAAACTTAGTCATCAAACTCATCAATCATCAAACTTTTGTCAGTCACTACCTATACACTGTACAGTAAATTTGCATCTGTAGTAGGAACATTAGGCAATTCTTTGTTTTCGTAGTAAGTTAAAGTGTAGGATTGTCCCTTTAGTGTTTAGTGATTTTTAGTGAATTTTCCATAGGGAAGAAGCTATTAAAGTAGGTCTCATAGCAAGAGTTAAGCCCGGGTCCATATTATTTTTTCTTCTTTAGGTGCCCAGAGACCAAAAACAATAGTCGTTAAAATTTATATATATATATATGTGTGTGTGTGTGTGTGTGTGTCTGTGAACACACTCTCGTAAAAATGGTCCGATCGAGACCAAATTTGGTAGAGACGTTTATTCCTACATTTGCTCGGACGAGTTCGTAAACCAGACATCGGTCAATCGGAATGGGTAGTTTGGGGGAGTTTTTTACCCCAAAATTGTTTTTTTGTGTTTTTCATATGTAATTTAAAACGTTTTTAAACTTTATCTGCAACCATTAAAATCAGCTTAAAAAATCACACAACTTAGTTCCTTAAAGTCTTTCTCTATCTCCAACGGTTACTGAGATATTAAAAAATGTAAACACAGTACGTTGTATTTTGGGGCTCCAATGTTAATCTTATGGAGGATAAGGAAAAATTAATATTTCATTTATCAATCAATATTTTTGGATAAAACTTAATATTTAGCTTCATCTGGTTGAGATCCATCCATTTATCCCTAAAAAATCATAGTTTATGTTATTATCATGGCAGCTAACCTGCATACTCTTTTCCCATGTTAATCATATCAGAGAACAGGTAAACTCCTTTATTTATGGACAGATTTATGTTGATGAAACTTGGTATAATTGGTCAAAATAAATATTGTTTATGCTAGAAATTACTACTTTCAGTGTTCCTCACAGCAGCTAACCTGCATACTCTTTTCCCATGTTAATCATATGGAAAATAGGAAAACTCCTTTATTTATGGACAGATGAAAATGAGTTGTCAAAATAAAAATTTGTTATGCTATAAATGCCTACTTTCAGTGTTCCTCACAGTGGCAAACGTACATACTCTTTCCTATGTTGATTTTATGAAGAATAGGCAAAATCTAACCCATATATTTATCGACAGATATTGATAAAACTTAACATATAAAATTATTATTACATTATTAATTTGGAAATTCGCTGAGTACGCAGGTCTGCTGCGATTGGAGTATTTTATTTTGTGTCAATCAATGCTAGTGACATTTTTTAACGTTTCATTAGGAACTGTTCCAAACCCTGATCTTATTGCTACTTAACAATACACAGATATGTTAGATATGTAGTTTATTAATAACCCAACTACAAATGGCAACTGGGTCTGGAATCAAACCTACAACTCTCACATTACACAATTAACTACTCAGCTGAATAATTAAGTATGGGTATTTGTCTATTACTTGAATTGGATGAAATTTAGAAATTGTGTCATTCATAGATAAAATACAATAGCATCAGTAATATGGGATTTTGCTAACCCAGCAATTAAGCTTAATTAAACAATCCAAACTTTCAGACAAGTGCTCTTACTTGAATCATATATCTTTGACTGGGGATTTCCAGATAGATAGCGTCATTACATAAAAAACATTCAACAACAAACATATACTTAACATTTCTACTACATTTCCCTCATATCGGCATAAGAGGAGACTCTACCAACTCCTGGAGGCTGTAAAGGGGCCTCTGCAGGAGGGAATTGCGAATTTCCTCTTTGAAGGCTGCTGGCTCCAGATTTCTTATCCTATCTGGCAAGGTGTTAAAGATTCTGATGGCAGAGCGTGGTTAGCTTTTCATTGTGAGCCTAAGACGGCCACGAGGCATGTCCAGATCTTTAGCTTTTCATGTAAATCCTCATAAATCCAATGTCTTAAAACCACATACTGATTGGAGATGATTTTCAGTATAATAGAGCCACAGCACAGGCTGGCCTAATAGTACAATAGGCCAACTACAGGTCCTAAGGTTTATTCCTTAACGCTAAGGTTAAAGCTAAGGTTTATTCCTTAGGTTGTTCTTGAATTACAACATGCACTGTTACACATAGATTGAATCAGCAATTTTGTGTTTTAGAAATGGAGATACTAGAACTGAAGGACATCAAGACTGTTCCAGATCCTATCCATACATATCCCAAAATTGCAAGAGAAGGGAATATTCCTATAGTAATTGACAACGGTAAATCTAATACAAAAATGTTCGCTATCAATGTTTTTTTATTTTATGTAGACATTGTTCCTGGGTGTCTGTGTATACCATTGTCTTATGTTAAACTTAGATTCAGTCTGTTAACAAGAATATTTTCGTTTAAATAAGATTAGTTTACAATCGCTGTTAAAGATGCCATTCAACAAAAAATGGTTGTGTTAGGCATTGAGTATACAGTAGACTCTCTCTCATCTGGGCTAATGTGGCCTCCGGTTTGGATTACAAGAAATCTCGACTATCGGGAGATGATCAAATATTCATAAATTTTGCTGTTACGGCAAGCCATTTTGTCAAGACGTATGCGAATACTAACAAGAGCGTCTAAAACAAGTTAAATTTCATCATAATAAATCACTGTCAGCTACTTTACTATATTTTACAATAGCACTAATGTACTGTAATAATAATGTAGCCTGCTGTGGGAACTGTCAAAAAATAAATCACTTTACTGTACTGTAACCATAAATTATTCACAGTACAGTACAGCAATAAATAAATATCATATGAGTAAAATAATGAGATTCACAAAATTAACATTACATTGTTTTATTGCAACAAAAAATATATTGTACAGTACTAAATTTACTACAGTAAAAGAAATTTATTTTAAATAAAGTAAACGCAAAAAATTAAATCTTCAGTTACTTTCAAGAAGTTAACATTGTTTTTATTGTGGATGTTTTTATTGTCTTAAAAACGAATAGTTACCATTGGGAAATTTAAATGTTACAAACTGGACGTAAATAACAAATAACTTTAGGCAGTTATTACTCTATAAGTTAAATGAAAAATAATTACGATAACATATTTTAAAACTGACGTAACTTACAGTTTAATACGACTTAAGTTTTGAAAAAGTCTTCGATCGTGGCTTTACCGTCTTGGCTCGTTTTGCTGGCACGTCCCTCAGCTTCCATAAGCACATTATGTCGGCAGCAGACACTTTCTAGAAGACTGACATACTCCAGGGCTCCATCTAGCATCTTGAATCCTTCCGAGTGTGGAATGGAAGACTTGGGTTCAGATAGTTCCTCTTCGTCTACTGTTTCATCACCATTTGACACCATTGTTATAAAGTCGTTGTTTGTAATTTCATCTTCATCCTCATTGTTCATCCACTCTAAATATGTCCCTTTTGGTACGTGTCATCGCCAATTTGATTATTGCTACAGATTTTGCAAAGAATGCCTGAAGACGTAAAATGTATACCATTAATATTATGCAGGCACAATATACTTGCTCACACAATAAATGAAGGCGTTGAAACATTAAGTTCGTTTTTATTAGATAATACTGTGCCACTAAAGAAACCCCTTTGCTGATCCTTACTAGCGGGAGTCAGGACAAGGCCGATCCGGATGGGCGAGAGTTTACTGTAATGTCGTCAAATTCGCTGGGTTTAATTTATCCTGTTATTTAGCATTGTAGCAATACTTTTGTACTTCCTGTAGACCCTACCTATATCATAAAATTTAGTTCTTCAAGGCTACATAAATTAAGGCAAGATTAAGTTAAGCATGATTTGGTCACCTTTTGTTGAAACTATTGTTTAGGAGACCGACTCAATATTACTTGGGTTCCCATTTGTAGCAAAAGATAGCAATGAGAACCATTATGTTGATTGACATGATCGTTAGGCTAATAATATTACTACTAATCACATTTTGAAATGGTGACCTATTCAGGTCTCAGGTATTTTAAGCAAAGTATGAATGAAAAATGATTGTAAGGTGGTTGTGGTGCGATCTTGCAGTCTTGTTACTGACTATGGCTGACATTTTCTTTGGACAGGAATAGCTGGATTTCTGTACATGCCACCACCGTACCAGTATTTTGTTTCTAGACAAATTTTTTTAACTGAAGTTGAAATTGGTAAGAACCCAAAAGATGTTTTTGCCCTTATGAATTCAAACTATCTACTGTTTGAAAAACAATAACATTTTTGCAGAAATAAAACTGTTGGGGAAAAAGAAAGGTTTAGATTAAAAATTATTTCACATTCAGTTTCCTTGCTTTGACATTTACTACAAATTAACAATCATAGAGACTGAAATAAATGTAACATTTTTACCCGCAGAAAAAAATTATAAAATGTATTGGAGCATGAATGACAAAATATCATTTTAAAGCTAGCGGAACTTGTATACGTTTACATACTAAATGAGTTAAAAGAATACTTGGAATGAAAATAACTGTTTATCAGCATATATTCAGTGAAAATTAAATTTTTAACATCATTAAACTGAAATCAAGTAACTCAATGAAAAAGTTAAAAATCTTAGTTTTAACTAATTTATTGTTCAATGAAATTTTCAGGGAAATCATAAGATAAATTTCATCACAATGAATTTTCACAAGTCGGTACCCCACAATCAGATCGAACATAGTGTTGAATCATTTTCTTTATATTTATATTACAATGTGTCAAAACTCATTGTTGAAAGGTGTTCACTCCTCAATCTCTTAATATTATGAGAGTATATAATATTATATGTGAAGTAAATAATGTACACACAAAGACCTAGTTGGTTCTCCTATTGGTTTTTGTTAGTTCAGAAATCAGGCTTTATTGGCAGGGATATTGGCTGCTTTTAAAAGGTCACTTTACTGCAAAGTCCTTTTCCTATCCAACGTAATGGGTCTCGCTACCACCTGGATTCTTCTTGCCTTTATTGGGACCTTGACTCCCAGCTTAGCTTTAGTATCCAGTCTGACCTAATTCTTAGTGCCCGCTTAGAGGGATATTCTTGAGGGAGGATGCCTCAAGAACAAGAGGAGACTTTTTAATATTTTCACTAATGTGACTTTCTAAAACACAAAGAATATTGTTCCCCAAAATTTAGATTATTTTACATAATTGTACAGATAGTCATTCAAATTACTTATTAAAATTTTACTGCAGTTTTTGCCAATTGTGAAACCATTTTAAAATTTATCCAAAAATTTTGTAATAAATTTGGTATTGTTCCTCTAGCACCAATTATAATGCCAATGACTTCAAAATTTGTATGTTATATTTTTCCTAATAATAACCAAAACATATGATTAACATACACTGCACCCTTTCTAGGTTCATATAACTGTCGAGTTGGATGGGCTTGTAATAAAAATCCACTTTTAATATTCAAGAATTTAATAGCAAAACCAAGGAAAGAAAGAGGTAAAAAGGTAAGGATAATGTGACTATAATAACTTTTAGCCAATTTATTTCATAATCAGAAAGTTTCAATCCTGGGATTGTAAAAATAATTTATTATAATAGTCTTTAATAAACAATACTTCAACATTTTATCATTCAGTATGTAATGTGGCTTATGTTAGTATTCTTTTTAGAAAACCCATATTAACAAACAGAGTTATATACTACTAGAAACTCACTTCTTTCTACAATACATTTTCTTCATGTATTGTAGAAAATATATTTAAAATAATATTATGTTTAAAAAATATTGATTTGAGTGAGTGGTTAGGATAGGTATACACGGCATAATATAAAAATGCTGATGGAGTTCAAATTTATTTTATTAAATGGATAAGCATATTTTAAAAATGGAAAGGTAAAAAAGAAAAATGACAATTTTGTAATATTTCTAGGATGGTGAGACTCAAGTAGGAAATGACATTTTAAATATTGAAGCGGTAAGGTTCCAGTTGAAGACACAGTTTGATCGCAATGTTGTCACCCACATTGAAGTGCAGGAGCAGATCTTGGACTACGCCTTCTCCCACCTTGGTATTGATACAGAGAGCTGTGTCCGACACCCAATCGTCATGACAGAGGCGTTCGTCAACCCAAACTTCTCTAGAATGTGTAGGTGTCTTAACATTGGGAGATTACTCCCTGTGAGTAGCAACTCCATAACCAAAATAGCTTTATAATGTTCTTTACATAAACATTTTGGGCAGTCAATTTACTGAGAAATAAGAATTTTCATGTGACTTTTGCTGATATAAAATGTCAACATGTATGATACATGTTACATTTAAGTGTATGACTTGTCTATATTCCTACATAATGATCTTCTTAATGAATCTTTTGTAAATAGGAAGATCGAATATGGTTTTTATTTCCACCTGTAGACAAGCTAGTACTAAGCAAGGTACTAGCTGTAGACAATCTAGTACTAAGCAAGGTACTAGCTGTAGACAAGCTAGTACTAAGCAAGGTACTAGCTGTAGACAAGCTAGTACTAAGCAAGGTACTAGCTGTAGACAAGCTCGTACTAAGCAAGGTACTAGCAGGGTAGTACTAAAGTAGTAAAATCAATTCCTGGGAATGGATGAAACGAGTTGCAGATGAATGGGTGTCACATAAGGCTAAGCTAGCATAAATTATTAATAAGTATCGTCAAAACTTATGTAATAAAGTCATATATTTAAGAAAAATTCAGCAGGCTCCCCAGTAAATATTCTGTTTTCACACCACAGTAATGTCTGAGCTGCTGTTTGAGTGTTACCGAGTGCCGTCAGTGGCATACGGGGTGGATAGTCTGTTCAGTCTGGGCCGCAACTGTGGTGACAATGGCTCCAGCCTTGTGGTGGACTTGGGTTACCACTGCTGTCATGTGGTGCCGGTGGTGAAGGGAGTGGTGGATTGGACGTACGCACGCCGCATAGATATAGGTGGCTCACACATCATCAACTATCTTCACCGACTGCTTCAGCTCAAGTATCCGGCACATTTTGCTGCCATCACTTTAAGCAGGGCCGAGGTAAGATTAATATAAGTAAAACATGTAGGCTTACAGGATTGTTAGATCTTGAAGGATTAAGAGACTTCAGCAAAGCTAGCTTTGAACATTTTAATGAGTCAAATATTGTACGGACACTGAAAAGACAGTAATTTTATAAGAATGTAATGTTAGGTACCAGAAGGTTCTCTAGGCCTCCTAGCCTTTCCTTTCAGTCCTGTCTTTTTCTGGAAGAGCAAGAAATGCTACCTAATCCTCTCCTTTTCCGCCTTAATATGTGAAGTCATGGAAGCCTGAGAGGGCAGGCGAGTTTGTGAGGTGGAAGAGGAAGGTGATAGTCCTACAGAAGAGGGTAAGGCCAGAGTAGTTGGCTGCTCAGACTGGGTGGTCGCAGCTGAAGAAGTTGTCTCCTCCGTCCTACCACCAAACTTACCCTAAAATTTGAGGTGGACTTTTCCCAGCTTTAAAAACGCCCAAATTCGTTCCTCCTCAGTCTTTGCAGGAGACACTGGATCTACTGAAAGGACTAAAAGTACTGAT
Source organism: Nephotettix cincticeps (assembly GCA_023375725.1). Lineage (NCBI taxonomy): Eukaryota > Metazoa > Arthropoda > Insecta > Hemiptera > Cicadellidae > Nephotettix > Nephotettix cincticeps. The sequence continues at coordinate 26,751,867 of CM041790.1, read as the reverse complement.
TTTCCATATGCAGTCCTTTTCTTTTAATGTTCTTCCGTCTAGTGATCAGAAGAGCATTCTGGACCTGCAGTATCTTCAGTATACTATAACCTCGTTTATCTGGTTTTTATGGGACTAGGGTCATTGTAGATAAATGAATTTGCGGGTAAACCATTTTACTAACGTTTGGGAGTAAGTGCTAAATAAACGCCTTGAGTTGTTTTAAAACTGAACCATAATACGGTAGCGTATTGTGGTTGCGTTCCTTTGATGAAAGCGCCCTAGAAACATTTCATGGATTTTCTCATCTTCAACAGGTAGACTTTACTCATCAGAGATAGCGAACTTTTTTACCTCACAGGTACCTGGTGCCTTTTGAGGTCTTGGAAAGGGGTCCTCAAGGCAATAACTGCCTTTAGAGTCTCCTGTGTTTGCTTCTCACTGGCTCCCATATCCTGTTGGGTATCCTGGACTATTTTCTCACAGGCATTGAGTTGTCACCTGAACAAGCTCCCAATCCCTTTTTAAGGTGCCGTTTCTTAAACTGCATGAGCAGGTTGATTTGGGTCTTTTCAGCCTTTAGTTTTTTATTCAATTGTTTTATATGGTTTCTTATGGTTCCCATGGGTAGCTGAGGAAATAATACGTCACCCTGACCTGGAGAAGGCTGACCTCGCCTGGTATCCGGAGTCCAGATTCTAGAGATCAAGATCCCCCCTAGTTCATGCAGCTCTTAGTGTATGCTGTTCCACCTTGGTTTGGGTTTCCTATGTGGAGAAGACCCCCACATAGGAAAGTGCACATAGCTACTACTCAGAGACCCAAAATTGATTTCAGTCTAGCCTATTTGAATGCATGCATCCATGGTGGGGCTATCTAAATCCAGCCTACCCCCTCAGTGCTTTCTCACCAATGACACGTTTCCCACCTCACACGACTTGGAAGTATCGGAATCAACCCTTACTTCATCTCCTCCCCCCTTGAATCGAGTTAATAGGGGGATTCAACTACTCATAGGGACTCGGATCTGGAGGGAAGCCTCCCAAGGCTTGCCTTTGCTTTGGGGAGGCTTGACTTCCTGGGTTTCCCCTGAGCTTCCTAATTTGAGACATTTTGGAGTTTGTCATTAGGAAAACTAATCTAATTTTAATTTAATCGCTATAACCGAAGCTACTGGGTGTTGTCTAAAAATGAGCTGCTACTTTGATCCACCACTTTACTAAAACCACATTGGGAATATGCTTTGATTACCTTTTTTCTTCAGGAGCTGTTACATGAACACTGCTTCATAGCTGAAGATTATGGGGAAGAGCTGAACAGGTAACAGGTTTTATTTGAAAAATCAAAATAACTTTGTTTTAAATCTACAGTGGAACCCCTCAAATTCAAACTAATCGGGGCTGAAGCGTATTCAGATTTCTGGGGAAATAATACTACACACTTATTAGAGGTGTGCGGATAGTGAATTATTGATAGTGAATTATTTTTTCGGATCGGATAATTTTCGGATTCGGATACTCGCATTAACATAGTGGAATCACACTTATCTAGGAATAAATTAGAAAAAATCAATCAAATGTTATCAAAGTATTAAATGGGACGTAAAAAATCATAAATTCTTTATAGGATGAACAACAAAACTAAAATTTCTACTTCACTGCTTTTAAAAGTAACAAATTTCAAATCAAATCAAATCAAAATAAACTTTATTCATATTAATACATGATAAATACAGCATCTGAATAGAGTCACATACAACTAAAATTAATATTTTTTCAATAACTAAACAATAAAAATATAAACATGCGGTACAATTGAATTCGACAAATCATCACTATTATCTACTGCTATATTTAAAACTATATTTAAACTCAGGCAATCAGTAGTGGAGCTCTCACCTAAGGAAACTCGGAAAAAGAATAGAGAGCTTTATCAATGAAATATGCTTTAAGCAAATTTTTAAATTTATTGTAATTTTGCTCATTTTTAATAGAATTTGGCAACTGAGTAAAAAATTTTGTTCCCATGTATTTGGTTTTGTTTTTATAAAAATGTAGATTATGTTTATCAAAAATAATTTTATTACAGGTATTATAATGATGCTTGGATTCGAAGAATATATTTCTTTCGTGCTCTTTGACATACTTTATTGTTTCTACGACATAAAGACTGTTAACAGTCAAAATTTTGAGATCTTTAAAAAAGTTTTTGACGCTCTCTGTGCTTTTTAAACCTAACATGATTCGTATTGCTTTTTTTTTGTTTTATCAGAATTTTGTCCAAATTATGTTTTGAGGTCGCTCCATATATGCAAATTCCATACGCCAGATGTGAATGTATTAATGAATAATATATCGTTTTCAACACTGTAAGGTCTGACATTTTTGACATTTGCCACAGTGCATATATTCCTGATGACATTTTTTTCACTACATTGTTAACATGTTCATCCCAAGATAGATGTTGATCAATAAAAAGTCCTAAAAATTTTGTCTGATTTGCTTTATTTATTAAATTATTGCCAACTTTAATCTTTGGATCCAAAACTATTTTATTTTGTTTGGTGGAGAAACTTACTGTCATTGATTTGTTTGTGTTTAATAGTAGGTTATTTTGATTTAAAAAATTTTGAATACTCATTAAGTCCAAGTTGGCTGAGAGCTCAATATCAGAACTAGAATTTCCTTTAACAATTAAATTAGTGTCATCTGCGTATAGTGAAATGGAAGTGAAACTGGCTCTCTTAGGCAGACCATCCAGGTAACACAAAAAAAGTAGAGGACCCAGGATGGATCCCTGAGGCACCCCGTACTTAATCACCTGAGCTTTACAGACACAGCTTCTTAAATAATTATAATAATTACCATAATCTAGATATTTTATTTCAACTGATTGGTGTCTATTGTATAGATAAGAGGAAAACCAAGCACACTCTTTTCCTTGAATACCTAGTGATTTCAATCTTTCAATTAAAACAGGGTGTGCCACACTGTCAATTTAAGTATGGCGTAATTCATGAATGAAATCAACAGAAACCTTATAATTCACCAATAAATTACATCAACTGTTCTTAAAAGTTATAATAGTTCTTAAGTTATATAAACCATGGATAGATTGATAGATAATAATTCTCAATTTTATTTCATGATTCAACTACAGTATTTTATTTGCTACAATGATAAAAACAAATCACCATAAACAAAGAACCAAGATTTGACAGACAACGTTGGTTCGTTGTTAATGTTGTTATCAGCCATCTGCGAAACGGTAGGGATATGCGATATTTCTGTACCTGTGACAAAAGTCACCGATATGGTTCTGTCACTGATATATCTGAGACAAGGAACTATAAAAAGCAGTGACGGCGCAGCTGCTGACTATCAAACAAAGGCCTGTGCGCCAGGCACAGAGTTTGAATATCGGGCAGATAGAATACTCCGATCGGCCATGTTACATTATTGAAACCTGTGAAATTATGGCTTCTTGTCGTAATCTAGTAATTCATCTAAAAATTATCTAAAAATGCACCATTTTAAAAACTAATGACGCATAAATTCATTTAACAAAGAGAAAATGTGGAATGAAAACGAGTGGAAAATTTGGTGGTTACGTGATCACCAAAAGACAAAGTAGGCCAAATGTAAATTTGGCAATACTTTTTCCTATTGCCCAAATCTGGAGAACTTGAGAATATGATAACAAAAAATAGGCAATTATATCAAAATAGTTCAAGTTTAATTTGTTCAGTTTTAATTTCGTCTATGTAGACGATCAAAATGCAGTAGTATTATTTTTACTGGAAATAGCATTGCAGAACGAGCTATTATGATGGTTGAGCTTTGTTACCAAATAAAAGATCAACAATTCAAGTTTTTTTGTAGCCGAAATCACATTTTATGCGGAATAATATCAAACCGCAATCTGATTCTCTGTGCAACTATGTTGACGCTATGCTTTGTATTTCAAAATGCAATATCGTGTTGAACTTACGGTCATTTAAATGCGTAGTTGAAGAATCAAATAATCATACCGCAAAGCATCCTCGGACCGCTCAATGACGTTCTTACATTCCAATTGGCTATAAATTGTGTAATTTCGTCATCGGCTTCAACATTTTCGTTCGATCAAAGATGTTCCGTATCGCCGACTTAATCTCAAATGGAAAGTTTTGCTTTTATCTTTCAGTTTTAATGCTCATTTTAAACGGTCTATCCAAAAGTTCGGATATTTGTAGGACTTTTCCGGATACTTGTTTTGCAATCGGATCGGAGCCGGATATCCGAAACCGATCTGACTTATTGTATATCCACACTTATTTCATCAATGTATTCGCGGTAAGCGACAGGAGACGCAGTGATTGGAGTTATACAGGCTGGACTCAAGTGTTCAAAAGGACAATGACCTTGATGGGTAGATGAATGTCCCGTGACAAATCATTGTTACTAGGCGAGCGTGTGCTAAAAATAAATCACTTTTCCCCTACCCCCACCCTTACAGGGATGCGTCTCGCGTCTGTCTACTGTCTAGTGATCGTTAACCTGTTGATTAGTGTGCGTCTCTATCTGCCAAACGATGTTTATGTCATGCTGGCTTGGAATTACATTCACATGAAGATTTTCTTCACTTCGACAGTTGAAGATAGTAAGGTATTGAATTTGTTGTGTTCAACCTTGAAAATAAATTTTTATGATAAAATAAAATTTGTTTAAATTTACAGCTATTTCACTTCTTGTTTTCCTGAGTGTTCGGATTTTCTGGGATTTCCGATTTCCGGGGGTTTGGATATGAGGGGTTCCATTGTATTTGTTTTCTACATAGATGGAAAAGTTGTAATTTTAATTTAATAAACACAAATATTTATTGTCATTGTGATTGATTTAACTGTCAATAATGCTCAAGGGCTTGGTAAAAAAAATTTCTACTGTTCATAGTCTGGAAAGAACTAGCATTAAATTAAGTAATTGTCAAGGAATTCTAGTATTTATGAGTTCTTTTGGCAGATGGAGCAATGAAGATCATTATGAGGACCATGTGCGCCGAATCCAACTACCGTACTCTGCTGGGCTAAGCGCTGAGCAACAGCGGGAACGGCGCAAGGAGCTGGCGCGCCGACTCATGGAGATCAACGCCCGTAAGCGAGAACAAAAGGTAAGTGTCTGAAATGCTATATATCATTTAGTTACAACCGGCAACTTGAGGCTAGGGAACAGTTGTTCCTCAATAGTAATGTAGCAATTTAATTTAAACAATATGAGAATGCTTTGTAGATGCTTTTTATAAAAATATAATCTACTCTTATTCTTATATAACCAATCTTATCTAAAGTTAGTGGCAGTTTGTAATGACAAATTTTCATGGCAGGGTTTTTATTATCTAATGAATGGAAAAGACCGGAGTAGGCATAGTGTGGACTATTATTTATTAATTTCTTTTAAGATACAAGTTGGGAGTGTCAGATTTTCATTTTTAAGAAAACAAAAGCAGACTACATTCACTGTGCTATTGATATAAATTAAATTGATTTATTTGCCATAGATAATTATTTTATATTGTTGTGTTAAACAAAAAACTTTTCTTTTTATTTAAAAAACTTTTCATTTTATTTTATTATTTATGTAATTCTTACACATAATTTATTTAAAAAAAAAAAATTTTGTAATGCAGTAATGCTTTTTAGGGTTAGAAAGATTTAGAGACAAAAAATTTATGAAATAAAAGAATAATTTTAATATAAGAAAGGTTTTAATAATATTGCAGGATTTATATTGATATAATATATTTGAGTTAAACAAAAAACAATACAAAAGTGTACATAAAACATATTTTATCACAAAAAAATTTATACAGAATAAAATATCTTTAATAACAAAAAAAATATGATGGATAATTTTTGTTTTATAATATTATAAATATTGATCTCAAAGGAATAAACATTTTGATGACAAATAATGGTTTTAATATATGTCACTTTTTTATCAAGGTTTTATAAAAAATTTTGAAATAAAATTGTTTTTTAATTTTTTAAAATTTATTCAATATATACAATAATTTCTTTATATTCTAATTGATATCAATACAATTGTTTAAAACATAATGTTTGTTTGTATGTAATGATAAAATGTATTTCTAATCATATTATCATAGAATACAATGCTTTGTTGATGAGAAAGGTCTTTAATGTTTTTTAAATATGGATTGTCTCTCAGAGGACTTGATTTCGTCTGGGATTTTGTTAAAAAATTTTGAACCTGCATATGTTGGTTTTTTAGCATATAAATGCAACCTATGAAAATTTAGAGCAATGTCCCCCCTGGTTCTAGTGTTGTAATAGTGATTGTCCCCTACTAAAACTAAATCATTTAATTTATTTTGTAATGATAAAATTGTTTCAAAAATATACACCCCATAGACAGTCATTATTTTCATCGTCGAGAAATGTTCTTTCACCGAGGTTCACGGTTTTAGATTCAGGATTATACTTATTGCCTCCTTTTGTAATTTTAAATTGCATCTATCTAGGTTATTAATTGATGTTGCCCCATAGAGTGATATTCCAAAAGAAATAGTAGAATGAATATACGCATAATAAACTGCTTTTTAAAGAATCAATGTCAAAAAACTTTTTTGTCGTGATAACGAGAAAAGAGCCCAGATGATATTTTGGATATAACTTTCTCAGAGTGTAAATTCCAAGAAAGTTTGTTATCTATCTCTAACCCTAAAAATTTTAAGTGGTCTACTTCAAACACATTTTGCTTATTAATTTTTATAGAAAGATCATATGATGTTTTTGATTGCCTAGTCCTAAAAGTAATGAATTTTGTCTTACTCGGATTGAATAATAACTGCCTACCATTGAAATATTTTGTCAAAAGATGTAAGTCAGATTGAGACTTTGATTCTAATTCATATTCTGAAGACCGTGAAATTTAAAGATTTGTGTCATCTGCATAGAGACATAATTGGCTATTGGTTGATAATTTTGGTAAATTTCTTGTGTAACAAATGTAAAGTAATGGTCCAAGAATAGAACCCTGGGGCACTCCATGTTTAACTGTTCTAATTTTAGATTGTTGAAAAATTTTTATATTATGTTTATTGTAATAAACTACTTCTACATATTGTTTTCTATCAAGTAAATATGTTTCTAACCAATTAAGTGCTGTTTTATGAATACCAAGATGAAATAATGTTGATAAAAGCTTTGGAAATAACTAATTTCCGAGTAGAAAATAAGTTCTAGATAGGTCTAATGTTCAGGAAAATTCCGGTTTTCTTTTAATATTAAGTTTAAAATCTAAAAAATTAACATTACTCTTACAGAGAATCAAATGTAAACAATACAAATCAAAATATCTGTTTATAACCATTTGACAGTTTTTGATTGAAGATGGCGATGCACAATATGTGAATAGAGGTTTTGCATAAATATTTATTTTATATAAATGTAAAAAATTATCAAATTACTAAACAATTTGTAAAAACTAAGAGGTAAAATAACTGTGCGAAATAAAAGCAGAGGAAAGTATTTCCAAAATATTTCTTGCTTTGACAAAAAACGTATTCATTATATTTCTTGAAGTCACTGTAACAAACCAATTAACTGGTGTAAATTAAATTTCTCTTTTGATTTTCAATCCTCATTCTGTTTCTAACAAAATCAGTTGATAACAGGCTAATAATAACTGTATGGATAATTGAACAGTAAACAATCGGCTAAAACAATTGAGGTTGGCTAAAAGACCTTAAACTGCGCCACTCGTTCGACAGACATCACAGCTCAATGGTAGCGTGTTAACTTCGTGAAGCGGAGGTTGTGAGTTCGATCCCTGTCTGGGGTCATTCTTTTTGTTCAGTGTTAATGCTATATAATTATGTAGTAAATGTGTTTTAATTTTGCTATTTAGTCTGTAAAATACATGTCTTATTCTATCTGAGCAAAGCTCAGTCACCAGGTACTTTAATTTATTTGGCTAAATATATTCTCCTGTACTTTGTGTTGGATGACCATGTGTTGTTAATATGACAACTCTTATTGAAGTGGATATGAAAGACTTTTATTTTGCAGTCAGGCATATTACATCCAGTCAGTGGAAATGAGCTGTATTCTTCATATACATTGGTTTAGGATCAATTGAAAGCAAAAAGTAACAGTATTGGTATGTTTTGACAGCTGGTGGAAGACGAGGAACAACTCAATCAGCTGTTGGCTGTGCAGGAGATGGCGGACGAAGGGGATCAAGAGGAGCTGCAGGTTGGTACTGTGCTTTGCTAGTCTTTGAAAAAAAATAGTTGACCGGTGAAAGAAGTAAATGTTTTACTTAGAAAACTGTTTTTACTTACTTACTGCTGTGGCCACAGGTGCCATAAACTGTACTTAGCCTCCCAAAAGGTCACTGACTCAAGAGTCCTCCTCTCTTCTTCCCAGTTTTTCAGGTTTTTTCAACTTGGTCCCATCATCTCAGTTTCGGCCTTCCAAGGGGTCTTCTACCATCTGCGTTGTTCTCAGAAATTTTCTTAATGATTTATCTTCTTTCCTTAACATGTGTCCTGCCAATTTCAATCTTCTACTTGGTACTTCAGCATCAGTTGCTGGGTCTTTAAATAGTTCCCTTAGTCCCCGATCATGCCTTAATCTCTATTTTCCATCCTCAAAAATTGGTCCTTACACTTACACTTCTTATGTCAAAGATCTTTGATAAAATATTTGATAATATTTGTATGCCAAAGAAATTTGATGAAACGCTATTGTATCTGTATTACACTATTATTGTTAGGTATATGTCATATTTTATCATAACATTTTAATAAATAAACATTGGAAATCGTATGCTACTATGTTTAAAACATTAATCATTGTTCTCACTCAAAATCTACGATATTTTGCATTTGGTGCGTGTTTATAGAAAACAGCACCTAAAAATTGTGTGTAGTTGGCGTATTGGTCTTTGGTTGCAAATTTGGTCAACCATTGTTTAAAGCACACAGTGTTTTTGTGCGATATTACAATGTAACTTAATTCCCCAGAAAGGTATAAGAAGTCAATTTTGAACAAATCGTTTAAATTATTAAAGCTACTTTTTAAAGTAAACATAGAGGTATATGTATATGTATATATATATATATATATGTGTGTGTGTGTGTGTGTGTATAATATGTAAATATTTTTTTCTTTCTTATTACTAGGCCTACTGCCATTGGTGATAACTTTACATTTTCTTAAAGGATTACTATTTTCAAACATATTTATAAATACAGAGAAGAAATTGCTAAAAACAATATCAAGAGGAACCAGCGAACGCATAAAACAAAATAGAAGCGCTACTTGGAACGCCAAAGTGAAGCCGTCTGGCGAACAGCGGGACAGACCAAGATGGCGGCGCAAGCCTACTCCCGAGCGTCTGCCTCGCGCCAAGTCGGCTGTCATTTCGTTGTTTCATGTCAAGGCGACTGTTTCGCGTTCTTGCTCTTGGTTCCATTCTGCTGAAAAGGATGGTTGAATACGGTGAAACATAATTTTTACAGTTTATTAATTGGTTTGAAACGATGCAGAATAAATCAGAATGGTCATTATTTTTAGGAGTAAGTTTAGGCTGCGCGAGAATGTAGGATTAAGTGAAAGAAATATAATTATGGGCTTGACCAGCAAAGTACTCAAAGAATGTATTGCGGAAAATTTATTTCCTAACAATGACCATTCTCCGATATAGGCAGCAACCATTATTGTTTGTATATTACATTAATTGCACAGATATATTTTAATCTTAGAGTTCGCTACTATTGCAAATTGAGGAACGAAAGTGTACACAAAACTAAAGTTAGGCAACACCTTAATAAGACTGTAATTTTTCTGGGACATTGAATAAAGTGCATTTTTGATCAAGTGTAGTTGTTTTTATTTTAACCTTTGCAGAATCTTTTGTACGAATGAGAACAATTCTGTAGTGTAAGCATTTAATTTTTTAACAGATTAGTCCTTATTAAAATTTAGTGCTGTTGAAATTTTTTCTGGCACATTAACTGGAAAAAATAAATTTAATTTCTTAAAAAAAATAATAAATTGCTAAAAAATAAGTTTATTTCTTTAGAAAATACAATTCCTCCTCATTATTGTTGTAAATTATTTGTATTGTTTTTTTGTGTAATTTCTGGAAATAATATCTTTCATCATTCATTTATATTAATAAATATTTGTAAAAATGTATTTAACCATAATTGTGAAATCCATAGTGAACATTTCATTTTAAATGTAATTAATAACATCACATAAGGGTATCATTGACTCACATTAGGCCGCGGCCGACCCGTCGCGTAGTCAAATGTGACGGGAGTAATTTCCACCGGTATTCTACCTAACTTTGCAAGAAAACCAAACATGATAAAAAATATTTGTGAATTGTATAATTAAATTTGGTAATTTACCTAAAACTTTCTCGCTGACAAAAAGTCTCTGACCAAAAAATACAAAAAATCCTCGCTATACAACTTTTTCATGTCTAGATCTAGAAAATGGAACGACAAGTGTTTAAATATAATTTAATTAATAAGTTATTATAATTATTATGAACTTTAAATCAACACTATCACTATCCTCAGTATCTAAATTACGAGTTTGAAAAATTTCAGTAATTTCCTTCAATTAATAATATAGTTTATGATTGTGTATTTGTCACGGCGTTTTAATGTGAACTGAGTTCACTGCTGCGCGGATTCGAGGTGATGGAACGGACCAAGATGGAGGATCTGGCTTCACTAGCAAAGCATTGGGATAAAACGCCGTGTCCTCTCTATTTTATTATGTGCTCGCTGAGAGGAACCCATTTGTTTGTAGCATATTAAAAATGGTATCCCAGTTAGATCTTCTATACGGCGGACAAGGCTTCTAACCCTACAAGAAATTAACCCTAGGGTTAATTTCTTGTAACAGTTATTAATAATTAAACTAAATATACTATGTTAAAATACTACTGGTGCTCATTTACTTTGAGTTATTCTCTAAATGTTACAGTTACAGTCTAAATACAGTGTTAAACAGGTAAAAAAATGTCAAAGTTTAGTGATGTCTGGTGTTTGAAAATAATGATTCTATAAAATTTATTTTCTAATTTTTTTAGAAAGCACTGAAACTGTTCAACCTCTCATCCCTGGAGGAGCTTCAGAGGCAGATTGACCAAACACAGGTCCGTATCGAGCGAACAAGGCAGCGGATTGTCACGGCGAACACCTCTGAAGAGCCAGGCATTGAGGCAAGTTATTATTTATTTATTATGTACATGTAAGGAACTGAAAAAACGTAATGCATATTTTAAGGCGAATAAAAATAATTGGTGTGTACAGTAATATAAGCTGACATTGCGGCTTATCCACAATCGGCAAAGAAATAGCAACTGCATCAAACGAAGTTAAACACATAAACGTCCATCCTCGTGCCTGCAAATTATAGGAACTGCCTGTGACACATTTGGCCTTGAAATTGTACGCAACTGCCCACCGTTATGAAAGGCGACTACTGGACTTCTTGGAAGGATAGATGACACTTCTCTGTGCAATCTCATGGTACTGAGAAAATATTTGGTCAACGATTGTTATAAAGGAAGCAATTGCCTAGAAACAAAATCAATATTGGAATTTCTCCCTCTAAGTGAATAAACACAACAAATTCAACAGAAAGCCTGCTGTATGTGTTTATCATGGCAGCTAACCTGCATACTCTTTTCCCATTTTAATCATATAGGGAATAGATAAACTCCTTTATCTATAGACAGATGTTGATGAAACTTGGTATAAATGGACAAAATAAACAAATATTTGTACTTACTTCTCTGTGGGAAATAGGTTAGATCATGGATATGTCTAAAGGGAATGTTTTCAATTCATCTAAACAGCTGTTCTTATTATTTTATATTAAAAATTCAACATGATAGTCCTGGTAGTTTCTATGGAAACCTGTTACATATTACCCATCTTAATAATCACTAACACTCCTAAAAGCTAAGACATATCCATGTCAAAATTTTTTATGCTAGACATTCCTACTTTCAGTGTTCCTCACAGCAGCTAACCTATATACTCTTTTCCCATGTTAATCATATGGAACATAGGAGGACTCCTTTATTTATGGACAGATGTTGATGGAAGTTGGTATAAATTGTAAAAATAAAAATTGTTTATGCTATAAATACCTACTTTCAATGTTCCTCACAGCGGCAAACATGCATACTCCTTTCCCATGTTAATCATATGGAAAATAGGCAAATAACTATCTCTATATTTATCGACAGATAATTGATAAAACTTGACACATACCTATTATTATTATTATATTATTGATTTGAAAATTCGCTGAGTACACAGGTCTGCTGCGACGGTGGTATTATTAGATCTATCTTACTTAGTTAATTACAATCATTTAAAAACTCACTATTTTGTAATAGGCCTTTCCAATCAACAAGCCTCCCTGGAGCTCCTCCTTAAACTTTGTTTGAGACACAGATGGTCCTTTCATTTCTTCATGCAATTTGTTTTATAATTTCATCCCATGTATTAAGTGCTTCTTGTAGTCATGTAGTAAGGCAGAAAGAGGACTGGGGATATATCAGAAGATGTTTGTTTCTGATGTTATGATTATGTGTTATTTTTTCTTTTGAGTACCAGTCTAGATTTTTCCTCACGTGGTGTAATACTTCAAAAATATAAATACTTGGTACAGTGAGAATTTCCAATTTTTTAAATAATCCTTTACATGAGTATCTTGGTAGTGTGAATGTCATGATTCATAGAATTTTCTTTTGTGTTTTTAACACTACCTTTACTAATTCTGTATTACCCCGTTGTGTGATTCCATACTTAACTAATGAATAGAAATAGCTGTAATATAGCATTAATCTTGTTTATATGCTTATACAATGGGACAAATAGCTTATATTAAAACATAGTACCTGGTGACCGAGCTTTGCTCGTTAATACATGTATTATAAAAATTAATTAGAAAAAATGTGGTTTAAATAAAACCGATTTAATACACCATAATTAATATAGCACTGAACATAAAGTATTGTCCCTGATGGGGTTAGAACACGCGACCTTCATATTACGAGGCCAACACAATACCGCTGGACTACGGCGTCTGCCAAATGAGCAACGCCGGTTAAGGTCTTTTAGCCAACCTCAATTGTTTTAGCCGATCATTTACTGTTTAACTATCCATACAGTTATTATTAGCCTGTGACCAACTGATTTTGATATAAACAGAATGAGGATTGAAAAGCAAAAGAGAAATTTAATTTACACATATTAATTGGTTTGTTACAGTGGCTTCAAGCAATACAACAAATACGTTTTCTATCAAAACACGAAGATGTGGGGTTGTAACCCATATATACTGAGAAGTATGTATACCCTGTTAGTGAGGCCTATCATTACATATGGGTGCGTGGTCTGGGCTGGTAGAACCAAAGTTGAAGCAACAAGGAAAGCCCTGGAGAAAGTACAGAGGCTGGCATGCGTTATCATTACAGGAGCTATGAGATCCTGTCCCACTGCTGCCCTGGAGGTGATCTTGAATGTGACACCCCTACACTTTGTGGTAGAGATAACAGCAAGGGAGACCTTGCTTGGAATAGATAAGACTGGCTTTGACACTTCCTCCACAATTTGCGGGGAGCTATTTCCGCCAGGCCTAAAGGACCTGATGAAAGACCAAGGGATTCCATGGTAAGAAAGTATAACTTTGAAAGGAAATTCCATGTGGAGCTAGGAAATAAACTTAGCTGGTATGGGAAAACCCTTAATTCCCTCGGGAATCAGGTCATCAGGTGGTACACTGATGGCTCCAAGACCGAGGAGGGGTCTGGTGTAGGGGTATTTGGTCCCAGGATCAAATACAACGAATCACTGGGGCGTTCCCCCAGCATATTCCAAGCAGAGGTCAAGGCCATAGAAAGGTGTGCACACTTCAACCTAAGCAGAGGATACATGAAAAGGGAGATTGTGATCCTGTCAGATAGCCAGGCTGCCATTGGAGCCTTGAGCTCAGCAGCCTTCAGATCCAAGATGGTCTGGGACTGTCGGAGAAGTCTAGATCAATTGGGGAAGAACAACAAGTTGTCACTACTTTGGGTACCTGGGCACCAAGGTGTTCAGGGGAATGAAGTAGCAGACAAACTAGCTAGGGTAGGGGCAGCCACCCCCTTTGTTGGACCGGAGCCAGGTTGTGCACTGGAGGACTCCTTTTTTAAAAAGAAATTAAAGGAGGAAGAGAAGGAAGCCAGAGGGAAAGCCTGGTCCAGGCTTTCCGTTCGGGATGAACGGTCCGTTCATCCGGGATGCCGACAGGCTAAGGAAATGCTTGGAGTGCATAATATAAGAAGGTCTGAGACCATGATCAGGCTTAAGAAAAACAATCTAAGAATAAGAATACTGACGGGATTTCTAATCGGACATTGTAGGCTCAGGGGTCATCTGAGCAAGATGGGCATTGTTCAAGAGGGTGAATGCCGCTTCTGCCAATCTGGGGAGGAAACACCTAGACACCTATTGGCCGAGTGTGACGCGATAGGTCAGAAGAGAGCCAGAAGCTTGGGAACACACCAGGTGGCAGTGGAGGATTTTCCAAAGTTAGAACCCCTCATAATACTAAACTTTATTAAGGCATTAGGACTAGAGGGGGTTCTCTAGGCAAGAACTAGAGACTAGTCTGGGGGGCACAATAGATCTTATAGGTCGCGGTGCAATCTCTCCCCTAGATTTGATCAAGTATCAAAACACGGAAGATTTCGGAAATACTCTTTCCTGCTTTTATTTTGCACAGTTATGTTACCCTTAACTTTTTACAAAAAATTGTTTAGTAACCTGATAATTTTACATTTATTACATACATAAAATAAATATTTATGAAAAACCTCTATTCACATATTGTTCTTTGCCGTCTTCAATCAAGAACTGTCAAACGGTTATAAACAGCTGTTTTGGTTTGTATTGTTTACATTTTATTCTCCATAAGCGTATTGTTAAATTTTTAGATTTTAAACTTAATATTACAAGAAAACAAGAATTTTCCTGGACATTAGACCTATCTAGAACTTATTTTCTACTCGGAAATTAGTTATTTCCAAAATTTAAAGAAAATCCTCAGTGCCGTTTTCGAGATCCGTGTGCAAATATATATATACATATATATATATATATAAACCTTGCTCGTATTATAGTATTGGATACTATTTAGTCGTTTACATAGCTGTGCTAAATTCATCATCTCTGTACTGCCTATTTCTGAAATGTATCATTTTTTTATGGCATTCATTAAAAGCATATTAACTTTAAACCAATATTCTAATGCCTTATTGTATATTCTGTTGTCCTTTTCAATGCTTCTAGACTTTTGGTGGTGTCATCTGCGAACATAACTGAAGTTTAAAGTCCCCAGATGCCAAAAACACTGTTTGTCCGATACTGTACATACAGTATATGTCTGTAAACCCTTCTTTATGAAATTTACAGATTTACAGGAGTAGATGTGTGGTGTAATTATGTAACTATATACATATATACGCCAAAATGGGGTTTTAAATTTAATTTAATTACAAAATAAATCTTAATATTAGCATTGTTGAAATTAACTTAAAAATATTTTGTGCTAAAAATTAATTTCTGCTAAAAGCTTTAATATTTTTGTTTTCCTTCTGGCAGCTTACATTTATACATATTTATTCCTCCATTCATTGTTATTCTTCTGAAGAATAAGCAAATTGTTATAGCTTCCTTATTACTTGTAATATTGTTATAAAACTTGTTATACAGCTTCTTATGGAGTTTTCTATATGGAGTACACAGTACATAAATTAATGATAACCTCCTTATTTATAAACATACTTTGATAAAATTTCATATGTGGCTCAACCTAGTTTCTTTCATCTCAAATAAATGGATTGAAATTTGCTGAGTACACATGACCGCTGCTACAGGGGTATTTATCTTTTGACGAATAATTTGACAGTATCAATAATTGTTTTGTAGGAGCCAAAACCAAAGATGAGTAAATATATTTCAACTCCCAAAGATGAAGAAGATTTTCAGCAATGGATTAGTGGTCTCAAAAAGAAAAGGTGAATACTTCTTACATATTTTTAATTATAATTTCTCAGTTATATTTTCAATATGTTAATAACTTTAAAATTCAACGGGTAACTAAAACTCTAATCAATATGTTTATGTGAATTAGTTTTTTAACATGTTGCGTGCGGACCACTCGAATCTGAGTGGTACAGGTCCCAGCGCCAGGTCCGAGTGGTTACATTTAGGTTAAAACAAGATGGTGGATCTGGCGATGTAGATTGTGCTGTGTAGATTGTGCCACCTATTGGGATCTGAGAGAACTACGATCAGCTTTGTTATAACGCAGTATCAATTTCTGTATGGGTGACTTGGAATTTTCCTATTGGTTGATTTTAAACTGCACTGGCCCCTCAGTGCGAAGAACGGGAGTTTCGGGCGCCTCAGCAAATGTGTTAAGTTATTTATTGCTTGCATTTCTGCCCAACTATTTTTCAGATTTTCCTACCGTTGTTTGTAGATCTTGTTGAGAAGCAATAGTTTAACACATAAAATGAAACATCGGTCAAATTGACCGATCGGTAATTTTACTATGTAATACGGCTTGACCTCGACGTCTGTCACCCTCAGTACCTTCCCCTTAACCCCTTTCAGTAATATTTGGCCATTTCCAATTAGTTGGAATGACATTTTCGTACATATTAGACGCATTGTGTGAATACAGTCGGTCAGATTTACCGCATGTTTCGCTTACCGGCTGGCAATCGTCAGTCAAATATAGCTTGTGTTTCGGTAAAAGGTGGTGGTGAAACGTGTTGTGATTTGCTATTCTTGTTCGGAACATAATACCTAGTGACTCAATTTGGCTAGTGGTGGCCCTAGGCAAGGCGTACGAACTGATGAGTCAGATTTTAGTGTTCAGATACGTAGATTGTTGACAGACAAAAGTGAAAATGATAGTGACTTCAATGAAGTTGATGATTCTGATGCCGATCCGGACTTTGTTTTGTCTCATGATGAAGGTCGTCAAATTTCCAGTTTATCAGAAGATGAGGACAATGCTGACCTACTCGGTATTAAAAATAATGCAGGGAATATAATGAATGCAGTTGCTGAAGGTGTCGTTCTTGCCGAGTGTTTTTTCTAACGTTTAGGGAAGAAAGAAATTGGACTTCCAGTACGCAAAAAAAAACAAGAACACCTGCTAGAAATATAATAACAACTAGATTACCCGCTATGAGATCACCAGCTCTGGCCTTGGGAAACAAAGTTTGGCAATCCTGATTGCCTGTCTTGGGTCTTTGCTTCTGTGTCTCCTCAGCTTTTGCTTGTTTTATTATTATAACTGAAAGTATTTACACAGTGTTCGTTACCGTCCGGTTCCAGTATCAATTGTGAACCCATACATATGTTTCAATCGCAGAGTTAGACTGTGAGTAGCTGAATGTTATGTGACTAACCTTCGTGAGTCAAGTCAGTACGAGGTTTTCAACCTGTTCAGCAGTTTCCTCCAAGTCAACAAGAAGCTGGAGGGGGTGGAAAAGTTGGCGGTTGCGTGGCAACGAGGCACGTGCACCATCTAACCTTGCGCAGCACGGAATGTACCTGGACTAACCTGTGTTACTTGGAGTTGCCAGTGAATCCGCAGGCACACGTCCCTGTCGCCGATGCGCTTAGCGCCTTCAATTTGTTAGACACTACCTGCAGTACACATCTGTTTTTATCTGTGTTTGCCAAATTTCAGGCGCTTGGAAATCATCAGGATGGTGGTTACTCGAGCTCAGTTGTCTTCAAAAATAGCTGTAAACTTGGAGAATGTTGTTGAAAGCATTGTAAATATTGACGATACTTATGAGGACCAAACATCAATAATTTGCTCCCAATTAAGATCGCTAAATAGCAATCATCCAGAAATTGACTTTGGTAGCTTTGAATCGTCTATCAGCGAACTTTTAATGAACTTGGACATTTCTCTTGCAACAATCAGAGGTTTAAAGGACAAAAATGAAGTATTGCAGCGGCAAAATGACGAGCTGATTTGCATGATCCAAGAGGAGAAGAATCAGAGGCGAGCCCAGCTGGACAACTCCTTGACAGCCCAGGAGGCGGTTTTGGAAGAAAAAGACATTTTAATTAAGGACATTTGTTCTCTTAAAGCTAGCTTAAGGGAAAATAAACTAAGATTTGAAAGATGAAATACTGATTACAGTTCATTGCAATTGTTAATTACAGATAGAGAGTCTACAATTGTATCTTTAAATGAATTAATTAAGGAACATGAGGAAAAACTGGCAACTCAAAATAAATATTTGAAGTGTCTTAAAGATGAGCTTAAACGGGTTAAAAACTTAGCTTGGTCAGAAAGCAGGTGGCTAGATGATAAGATTTTAGAAGCTTATTTTGATAGTTTTAGTAAATCTGTTAGCTCTGGTATTTCAGTAAAATGTACTTTTATTGGTCCTACAAAGACACAATTAATAAAATGTGGTAGTAATGATGATGTTACAGATTTGTTGTGTCAAATTGAATACTTTAACTCAGACTTTGTGTTTTGTTGTGTTAGCGATAGCTCCATCACCATGACCAGTGATTCAGGATCACATTGTAGTTTGTTGTTTATTGATTATAAGTCAAATGTGGCGTATCACATAGACTCACTTCCTGGGTATAATCACCGGCATGCCAGTAACATTGTAACTAAACTTAAGTTGGGTAAAGTTGTGGAGTTGCCTTGCACAAAACAGAATAATGGTTTTGAGTGTGGTCTTAGAGTACTAGTGAGTGCTAAATTTATTCTTGATTTTTTTTGTATAAATGCATACTTAGGTTCTGTAATGCTTCCTTTCAATGAATGGTACATGAGTTTTACCAATGTCAACAGGGCGCCGGCTCGGGTGGCGGCGGCTGGGGTGGGGGAGGCACGTGAGGCTCAGCAGCCCTGCGTGTCCCCCGCGCGGCCGACGCCGACATCCGAGCCGGACGGTGTTATCCACACACCTGCCATGCCCAAACTCAATGATGGCTGGACTTTAGTTAAAAAGAATAGGGAAGTTAAAAGTCAAAAATATAATTACAACCTGCCCAAGTAATGTTATTGTAAATGCTTCTGGACCTTGGCGTGAATGTCATGAGGAAAAACGTTCCACTCAGTCTAAGAATTCAAACGAGGAGTTATGTAAAAATGCTAGAGAAAGGAAAAGGGCAAATATTACTGTGTGTGGCTCTTGTAAAACACTTTCAAAGCAAGGTAGTTGTAGTACAATGGTTAATAAGTCTGTAGTTAAAAATAAAAATGATCATGCCCCGATTCTGGACGATGAAAGAAAAGTCGGAGTTAATACAACAGTGGATTATTTGTTGATTGGCGATTCATTGTTGCGCTTTTCTGGTAAACCGTGTGAAAAAAATGGGTGTTCTGTTAGTGTCAATCCTGGTGCCAAGATACAGGATATAAAGTTAAAAATCAAGTCTCTTTCAAAACAAAGTCCCCGAGTTATTCATTTTCATGTTGGTACCAATAACTTGCCAACTGGTTACAGGGGTGGTCCTGGGTATAATGGCGGGCACGGCAAGCGCAAGGCTCTCCATAGTATGGCCGACCTTCTCTATACCACGTTCCCCTCTTTCCGCAAAGTAAAGTATTGGTGAACGGAGTGTTACCGAGATCCGACATATCTGACACAGCTCTCCACTCATTTAATGAGCAAATTGAGTTGATGTGTGGCAATTTCGGTTCCACCTTTATAGATGCCGGGTCATTGATGCGTAGGTATCACCTGGGACGAGATGGTCGACACCTTAATCGAAGCGGAGCCTCTATTTTTGGATAAAAACTGCTTAATACTTTCAGGAACTATATTGCATTTGAGGCGGCTCCTGTGGCACCATCCTCCTTCCTGAGCTCTCCTGTTGGGGTAGAGCTGGTGCCTCCTACTTCTTCTGAGTGTGTGGGAGACATAGAGTCTTCACTGAGAGCTGGTAGGGGGGTCAGTCCGTGTGGCACAAAAAACGGCCACCTCGGATTGGCTCAGTCCTCAGGATAGGCCATCTAAACATTAACTCACTGTCGACGGGGTTTGAGAAGATGGCCTCGGTGGTTTTGGATCTGAACCTTGATATTTTTGGCGTAACTGAAACCTGGTTAACCGAATATGTGAGCAGTGATGAAGTTAAGTTACCTGGATATTTCTTGATCAGAAATGATAGATGTAACAATGGAATGGTCAAGAGAGGAGGTGGAGTTGCTTTGTATGTGAAAAATGAGCTGAATTTCACTCCTAAGACAATTGAAGTACAAAAGGGTCTTGAGTGCATTTGTGGTATAGTTGGTGTTAGGGGAGACAAGTTTTGTATTTGTGTGGTGTACAGGCCTGGCGATGTTTCTTACACTTGTTTTGAACCATTTTTTTCCTCAGTATTTTATGACATGTGTGGGTATACTGAGAAGATTGTTGTTATGGGAGATTTTAATGTTAATCTTTTAGATATTACTTAGCCAGATTGTCTCTTCCTCATAAACCAATACGATGCCCATGGTCTGACACAGTTTTGGTAAAGGATCCCACGAGAGTCACTGCGACCTCCTCTACACTAATCGATCACATGTTAATCAACAAACATGTTGACTCCACTGGATGTGACGCTATTGACATGTCTTCCATTTATGACAGTCGAGTAATCAGTTTCAGATAACAAGTTGACGTTCTGCGATATAATTGTTAAAGATAAAATGAGACTAAAACAAGTAAAATACATTACTTATAGAGATTTCTCAAGATTAAATGTGGAGGACATGATTGGTTACGCTTCTAGTGTTCAGTGGAATACCATTAAAAACATGGTCGATGTCAATGAAATGGCGAGATTTATAAACTCATCATTAACGGATATATTTGATCAGTGTGCACCATTAGTAAGAAAAAGAGTCAGGAGGAAAAATGCTCCTTGGAGAAATCAATTCATAACTATGCTCACTCATAGGAAAAATTGTTTGAAGAAAAAACTTTTAGTTAATAGAAGTGATGTTTATAGGGAACAATATTGTAAAACGAGAAATGCTCTGAATAGTGCAATTAGGAAAGCTAAGCAGAGTTATTTTAAAAAAGAACTTACAGGTTGCAAAAGCTCTAAACAATTTTGGGCGAAAATTAAGAAAAGTGGAGTAATTCAAGGTAAAGATTATGACATTCCGCAATTCCTCAAAAAACCTGATGAAATAAACTCACACTTTGCAACGATGGGTACAGGTTGTGAAGCAAAACCTGAGTGCATTGAGTTTTACCTGGAAAATTTCTCTGAACACGTTCAACATGAGTTCTCATTTAACGCTGTGAGTGAAAGAGAGGTAAAAACTGTGATTAACATGATTACCACAGGTGCAGTTGGTACAGATGGAATATCAATAAACATGATTAAAATGGTGGGTCCTTACTGTGCTGGGGCCATCACCCATCTCCTTAATGCTTCTTTAGCTGCTGGGGTGTTTCCTGAGGATTGGAAAGAGGAATTGTTATTCCTCTTCCAAAGATCAAAACCCCTTTGTCTGTGTCTGATTTCCGTCCCATCTCTATTTTACCTGTCCTGTCCAAGGTCCTGGAGAAAATTGTGGTATCACAGTTGGTTGATTTCTTGGAGTCTGAGTCAATACTTCCATCAATGCAGTCTGGTTTTCGAAGGGGCTTTAGTACAGCATCGGCTGTTACTGCTTTGTGATGATATCTTCAAAGCTCGAGCTGAGAGGAAAAATACTACCCTTGCAATGTTGGACTTTTCTCAGGCTTTCGATTCCATTGATCACCGTCTGTTGTTAGCTATGATGAAATTTTATAAATTTGACCAACTTGTAATTTTGTGGTTTCAATCCTATCTGGATGGAAGGAGCCAGCGATCCAAGGTTGGCTCAGAGTTTTCTGCTCCTCTAATGAGGTTACTGGGAGTTCCACAAGGAAGCTGTCTTGGGCCTGTTTTGTTTACCTTGTTTGCTGCTACGATGGGGGGAGATCTTAAGCATTGTCGTCTGTATTCTTATGCTGACGATGCCCAACTCGCTCTTCAATACAGCATTAGCGAGGCTGACCTTGCCGTGTCTAACCTCAATTCAGATCTAGACGCAATTAATGTTTGGTCTGTAAATCACGGCGTCAGGCTGAACAAAAGTAAGTGTTCAGTTCTAACTTTTCCATCTGGTAAGGCACGACCATATCAGTCCTTATCTGGGGTGTGTCTCGATGGTGTTTTTCTGCAGGAATGCAGCTCCCCGAAACTCCTTGGGCTTATGCTTGATGCCAGTCTCTCATTCTCTGAACACGTTAGCTATGCTTGTCAGAAGGCTGTCACTCACCTTAGAATATTATATAGGCATCGCAACCTGTTTTCATCCTCCACTAAGCTTCGTCTTGTTCAGGCTTTGATACTCTCTGTGTTTGAGTATTGTCTCCCGGTATATGGAAATGTCATATCACTTGGGGACATGAAACGAATGCAGAGGGTGCAGAACATGTGTATCAGGTTGTGTATGTTTGTGAACTGAGAAAATTCAACCATATTTCTCTTGAGAGGAAATCTCTTGGCTTACTGCCAATCAATGAATTATGTTTTCTCCGCACTTCATGCCTCGTTCATAATGTCCTGACTGAGGGGAAACCTCAATATCTGAAAGAGAGGCTCAGGCCCCATTACGACCTTAGATCTCGGAGTACCAGGCAGGACGACATGATGGAGGTGCCTCGTGTGCGCTCTGGGTCTGACCGGAGAGGATTTTCCTATTTCGCGCCAAAAATGTTTAATTCATTGGGGTCCAGTATTGGGCATGATAGAATGTCAAAAAACAAATTTAAAAAAAAAGTACGTGAAAGATTGCTGAGCGGTGTTTTAAAACCTAATATAAGACCTATAGAATAGAATTTAACCTTGTAATGTACAGTGTTATATTTTATTAAGTACGGTATTTATAAGCCTTTCTGTAAATTTTCTTGTTTTTATAATTTTGTGTGACACGAGTTGTTTTGAAAACCATTATATTGTATGATGAAAACCTCTAAATAAAAAAGACAATTTATTATTACTATTATCCTATACAGAATTTTTCCCAAGGCTGGTCGTCTTGGAGCGTGAAGTTTGGAGTTTCATTTTTTCCCATGATTGAGTTTCCCATGATTTTTGCGTAATAAATATGATTTTAAATAAAATCTTGTAAAACATCATTTGTTACTCCTGTGAATGCCAAGTGATACTTAAAAACAATAATAAACACACAAAACACCAATAAAACACAGTAACGGTCAAATTGACCTTATGTTTCTCTTAGCGTTTTAAAAATTATGTTTTGTTATAAGTGTTAATGTTTAACTATCATATTATTGAATCAGTATTTTCTCAGGCAAGAGATTTTGGAGCGTCGTAATGCTCGTCGTCAGCGACGACAGGACATGGCTCGGCGTCGTACAGTAGCCGCCCAGGAACGCATGCGACTAATCAACCAGCTGGCACGAAAGGACAAGAAGGATGATGATTTTGGAATGAGAGATGAAGACTGGGATGTTTACAAGGCTATTAACAAGGTAAACTTTAACAAATTGAACTACAGTAGATTTGTCAGTTTGTATAAATTAACACATTTACTGAGTAAGACCAGTGGCAACATACATACAACTGACAAAACCTGTTCAATCTCTTCGAAATAATCAAAGTTGCTGAGATGGAAAATTCACTAATAACTAAACCGTTAGCAGTACTATTCATAAAGCAGTTTGAGTTCATTATCTCAATTATTTCAGTTCATTATTTTCAGATAATGACTATGATATGCCTTTGGAAGTGTTATTTAGGTTTTTCCTGAAGCTGTGGAAGAGTATTGGGAAAAATGTTAGTCTCGCAGTGCATATAATGCAATATATAGTTTTGCTTCATGTACGAGTATTAGACTATTTAAAAAGACTTGATTATTCACCCTAAAGGTGTGTTTGCTCAAAAATTAATGAAGTTTTTTGTTTGAAATTAGAAAACAGCTTACTGGTGACCTGAGCATTGTTGTTAATGTTTTGACGCTTCTTATCACTGCCAAACAAAGTATGAAATATTTAACCCGTAGCAATGTAAGTATTACTATTAAAAATTTTCTGTTAAAAAAATTAAAAACCCTATAACTGTTAAGTGTTTTGCTTTTAACTGAATGATATTTAGCTGAATCATTAACTGAAATATTATATAGCTCTTCTTAAAATAATCAGTACAAACAAAAATCACACTAAACATGCTCTCTCCACCTTAGCTATACAATGGTAAAAGAAGCAAAACAGACGTTCACTGCAATCCCAATTAAGATTACAAATTCCACAAACTTCCACACAAGCCGGTTACTGTTTATTTAAGGTGGGCCCTCTCACCACTGTACCACACATTTGCCAGCAAAATTAGGACTGCTCATGGTGGGGATTTGAACCCGTGTACTTCTGTTTGCCTTTAATCATTTTGCTCTTCAGCTAGTGTCTCAAACCACTTATACCAAGTAGCGCTGACGGAGAAAGTGCTTAATTGCCTAAAAACAAAAACATAACTCTAGTGGGGATTGAGCAGACTGGTTGAGATAGTTCAAGTCCCTGCTCCTAGCTTGCAGCGAGAATCACAATGAAAGCATTGTCTTAAGAAGTGTCTCTAAATTTACTACAGATACCACTTCATATTTAAGCCGTGATCACGAATATAGCGGACCTAGGGTTGATTTTTTTTAGCACTGAACATTAAGAACATCCACACCAGGGCCATTGACGTTATCCCGTGTGCTAACCACATGGCTAATGATTGTTCCTACGACTGTTTGTGTGTAGGAGGGTGGGGACTCAGACAGTGATGAGGAGACGGAGAGGCTGCTGGAGGTGGAGGAGATGTTGCGACTGCACGACCCGATGTTCGGTGGTAACAGTGACCAAGCATCCACTCCGGGCGAGGCTCACCAGCTGCATGTCGGTGTGGAGCGGCTCCGAGCACCCGAGATACTGTTCCAGCCCAGCATGGTCGGTTCACATCAAGCTGGGCTTGCAGAGACCATACAATATGTTTTGAAAGGATATGATGAAGCTACAGCATCTGCGGTGGTCAACAATGTCTTCCTCACCGGTGGTTGTGCGCTGATACCTGGACTTTCAGCTCGAATAGTCAAAGAGCTGCGGGAAATGAGACCTTTCAAGTCAACATTCACAGTGAAGACTGCCTCCGATCCAGTGCTAGACGGTTGGAAAGGTGCTAAAGATTTTGCTGTGGGATCTGATTTCTCAAACTATGTTGTCACCTATGACGAGTACTTAGATAAAGGTAGTGAGTACCTGAAGGAACAAAAGGCATCAAATAAATATTGGCCCTCACCTATGCCTCTTAAGCTGGATAATGCTAACATTCCAAATACTATTGTTCAGGAAGAGGTGGAAGTGGATATGGTATAAAAACATAGCGCAATGTGGTCCGTTTAAACATTCCATAACATGGATGTAATTTCACGTTTAACAGTACAATTATTTAAGGAATATATTTTTTTTATTTAGCCTACTTCTGTTCCAAGCATTTATTTCCAGTAATTTTATTAATTATTACAATGTCTAATCACTAATATGTAACTACAATTGTCTGATCTATTCCCACATATTTTTATGTGTTTTTAATCAGCAAAAGAAAATTTATGGTAGTTTTGTTGAAGACTATGTAATACCCTGAACTAGACATTAATCGAGTTTGATTAGTGCAGCTACAAAATAGGTTCATATACACACTTTATAATCATATTAGAGCTTATTTTATGTTTTAGGACTCAAACTCTAAAATTAAAATTATAATATAACTAGAAATAAGACAAAATAAAGTAGGTAAAGAAAACTTTTTTTGACAATCTACTTCAAAATTCAATGTAAAAAACATCTTAAAATAATATCCTAAGTTGGTCAAATCTATGGATCCCATAATTTATGAAAGGAATAGTTTCTACAGATACATAATCAGCATTTTAATATGCCTACTTAAGTACAGTACCTTGAATGGACCGTCACTCAGGCTCGTGAGCTTGTGTTGACTTATGGGACATCTGTCTAGCTGTTGTTATCTGTTTTTCATCACTCATATCTTGTTTACAATAACAGGTACAATAACAGGATACTTAAAATGCTGAGTATCTGGTAAAGACCAATAAATATTTGAACTTTTGGATAGACAGTATAAAATGAGCTGAGCTAAAATAAACATTAAAACTAAAAGATAAAAACAAAACTTTCCGTTGGAGATTATCTTGGCAACACGGAACATCTTTCAACGGACAAAAGTGTTGAAGCAGATGAAAAAATTACACAATACATAACCAACTGGAATGCAAGAATATCATTGGTCAGGCCAAGGATAAGGTATGATTATTCAATACCTGATGTACTCCAGTAACAAGTTCAACAAGATATTGTATTTTGAAATACAAAGCATATTGTCATTGATAATAATCTCATAATAACTCATTTGGCAACGGTATTTGTACGAAAAATAATACACTACTTCATTTTGATCGTCTACCCTTCCCTTTATATTTCAACATTAAGAACTTTTGTTATCACAAATTTGCCGCATATGCATAATTTGAGCAATAAGATATACAAAAGAAACTCTCATAACCGGCCTCAGTTTTTCCTGGTCCTCAGATTATCCAGTAACTTCCTAGTAGAGATATCAAAATGTATTTCCCACGGCTTCCATTACTTGACCGTTCTCACAGATTTTGGAGATTACTACTCAGTTGAGCTACTGTACTAGTTTTAAATGCCGGATTTTACCAAAAACTAAAACCGCCGACCTAATCTATGGAGGTTATGCTACAAGATTTCTAGTAAAGGCCTATCTGTAGTTATTTGATCAGTGATCACATTATACTGTTGGTGATCGTGAGCCACACATTTTTAGTTCTGCTGGAAAGAGCGTATGTATTTTTTGCATTCAACCACGACAAAGATTTTTTCTACCAAAATAATTAGACTCCTATATTAAATGGTTTGTTAAAGTTCTTTCTTCATAAACACTGTACTATTTGGGCAATGTAAACTCATTCATGTCAGCCCAGTGTCATGACAGTTGATTGGCACCTCAATTTTTTCTTCAAGAGTTTTGTGTTTAGTGCTGCAGTGTCCTTTTAATTATTCAATGTACGACAGTAGCGTGCAAAGAACTAGTGTGTCAAAACAAAAAACAAAGAATGTAACAAACGTATTGTTTGTTAACAATGCATAACAAAAAAAACGTAACATTGAAAAAATGTAACATGGTGACAGTCAAACAAAAGCTTAACATGATTGAACGTTTTGATTAAGGCAAATGTGTAGTAAACTTAATGTGGAAAAGAATGGCTAATGACTGGCATCGAAATCGAAAACCCTTGATTGGATTTTGTAGATAGATAGTTTTATCCGAATGACAATACTTGAGAAAACCTTCCCATGAAATAGTTGATGACACTTGTATTGATTTTATTAACGTGTGTATTTTTTCCAATGACAATCACAGAAGAGATTTAAACTCTCATTATGACTATATTTTATCAACTATACAACGCCATTAGGTATGAATTTTTTTTAAGTAGGTTGGTTTATCCGGCCAAATTGTTAACTGGCCAAGGGCTCTGTCCCGTTCTGGCTGGAAGTGTTTCCAAATTAACAACATTTATTTGGCCTATTTCGTTGTTCCGCATAACCGTGTTTGCATAACCAACAAATTTACGTAGCATGATGTTAAAAAAAATTATGTTTGTACTTTTTCCTTTTAAAACTAGGCTAATACATATTATTCTAGTGTACGCAGACGTTTTGCAGTTAATATGTTGTTTAATTCAATGTATAAACATCTCATGTATTTTATTTGCTATAGATATACATCTTTCGAAGAATCCGACCCTTTTTCTGTTCCGACCATGGTACCGTCCTTAAGGTGACGGATTAGAGGGGTTCTACATTCTACTGTATTGATAGTTTTAATCCAATTTGACAAATTTATACATTAGGTATTTTATTTATTTAAGTACCTGATTCCTCATTTTTAGATAGCAATGTAAAGTTATTTCGTAAATATGTTTTTCATTTCATTAATAATTAGCCTAATTCATTTTTTGAAAGAGTTTGTCATTAGTTTCTTTAGATTAAAGCAAAAAGGATTTCTTTTTAAGTCATAACATAATCAATATTGTATGGCTTTTAAATAATAGTTTACTGGTAGGCTTGGTTGGATACATAACAATATAACTACAAACAACATTTTCATAAAGGCTTTTAATTTTGAACAAAAACAGTAGTAGATTTAAACTAACTCAGTCTTCTTTAAAAATAAGGGAAATCTATAGTGACATATTAATGTTTTTTTCTAAACTACCTATTCTTCATGAAATAACACAATCACAAATTAAGAACTTATTAGTGGCATAGTTCCAACTCTGAGGGTGTCCTAATTTGTTTTTGCTGTAAAATAGTTTTTGAGCAAGTTGGTCAAGAGGGTATATCCCATAAATAACAATTTAAATTTTTTTCTGTATCAAGTATTTTTAATCAATATTGAAATTGGGTACCCATATAATATGTAATAAGTGTCCCTCACTGTATAAGTGATATATTTATTTGTGACTATGTTGTGTAGCTTAAATCGCATTAAGTGCTATTTGTTGAAAAATATATTGCCGACTTATAGCGCTCTGTAAAGTTAAGTTGAGTAATTTTATATATGACAAACGTAACTTTGCAGTGCACTTTTTGGCATTTCTGGTTATTTAGTTATCTGAATGTATCTTAGCAACAATGACCAAGTAAAGAAAGGTTAATACATAATTCTGCACGTGTAACATATTCTGATACAATAATAATGATAAAATAAAAAAAATTATAATATTGAAATTCAATGTTGATATCTAAATTGATACAGCAAAAAACATTTATGACTTCTTCCTCAAAAAGGAGGAACCATGTAAACTGGTTCCTGAATAATTCAATTTTATACTTTTAATCTGCTACGTTTTAAATTTGTTATGTTAGTAATAACATTTATATTTAGACAGTGGCCCGTATCTGGAATCTCATACAGTAGAACGTAGATAACCCGGATTACCAAAGATACCTTAAAATAGGTCTACAAAAAAAAGCTTTGAAAAAAGATTTAAAATTTTGCATTTTCACGATAGACTACTACAGTAAAGGATATATGAGGTATAAATTTAAATAATTTATCTAAGGATTGTATCGTATTTAAATTATATGAAGATGTGTTCACTAAACCCACAAGACACTACGTATTTGAGTTTTAAAAAAGTGTAATTTTGAACTACAGCATGGTTAGCTTTTTTAAACTTCCTTACTCCTCGCTACGCAGTACCCATACGCCATTGCCCACTCAAGTAAACGGCAGGCGGTAAAAATTTTATTTCTAGCTTGAGATAAATCCGTATTTTGAACAGTCCGGATTTGATATGACGGAATTATCGATGCTCTACTGTACAATGAGCCACAATAGTGGCCATCTATTTATAAAGTGGTTAATTTTAAATAGGCTAGGCTTAATACTTTCCAGAACATAAGTTACGGTTACTTGTCATTTAGTTTTCCAATCCAAATTTATTTATAGAACTGATACTGTAAAAATTATCATCTGCTTATAAATGGCTCTTTGGTTGCTCCTTTTACTAGCCAATCTTGAAAATTGATATTATATTTTAGGGCAAATAAATATTTACAGTTATTAATAAATCTCAGGACAATGTTACTACAGGTTTTATGAACTGTAGCTCAAACTTGTACTGTTCTGGCACAAGGGAGCGCAAAACAATATGAGTAATTAGAGCTGTTATTCCCCACACTTTTATATCACCATTGATATAAACTGGTAAAATATAACCTGATCCATTACGATATTGAGTATACCTACAGTTTTTATTATTACAAAAATGACTTACAGGAATGGTAAATGCTAGTTCAACCTCAACAGGGTTAGGCTTTAATGTACTTATGTTAATGTCACCAAGATAACCTAGAACAGGCAAAATATTAAATTCTCTTGATGGAACTGTGTTACCATGACCCCAGACTTCTACCGAAGACTGGGGGATTCCCAATTCCTCTTCAGTCTCACGTAGGGCGGTGTGTTGCAGATCAGTATCATCAGAGTCGTGCTTACCACCCGGAAATGAGACTTGGCTCTTATGTCTTTTCAGATCATCTTTCCTCAGTGTGTAGAGTATAGAAAGTTCACCATTAACACAACACAAAGGAATAAGCACAGCCGCATTCCCTAATTTTCCGTGGTTTGGATTAGGAGGCACTTTGATTTTTTTAAGTCTATTGATGCACTTTTTCTTCTCTTCAAGTGTTAAGCTACAGTAACTTGAATTAAATCTTGCAGTCTGTGAAAATATTTTGTAAAAACAACTAATATCAAATGTTTGATAATGCCCTCTTGCACTATCTGATAAACATATTTGAGACCTTAAGAAGTATCTTATAAGTGTCATTATAATACAACATAAATAAAATAAATAAATGTAGTTGAGCTAGTTAATAAGCATTTCTAATTACAACTGGAAATATCCCTACTTGTTTAACATAGCATTAGTAGATAGCATTATTTGTGATCTGTCCACGCCTTGATAACCTCTCAACTCTCAAAACAAATAATTATTTGACGTACGTTTCATTTAACGAACTAACTGTAGTTCAAGTTTTAATTGCTTTCTAATTTCTAACTAAAACAAAAATAGGTTATGTTACTACACCTGCATCTGATGAGAGTAAGGTCATGGATCCTAGAATAAAAATATCCATTGATATCAATTCAGCAGAAGTTATTCAAACGTCTGTTCCCCGTGTATACTATAATACGAGCAAGGTTTGTATATATATTTGCACACGGGTCTCGGAAACGGCTCTAACGATTTTGGAAATAACCAATTTCCGAGTAGAAAATAAGTTCTAGATACCTATCTAGAACTTATTTTCTAATGTCCAGGAAAAGTCCGGGTTTCTTGTAATGTTAAGTTTAAAATCTAAAAAATTATTAACATAACGCTTATGGAGATTCAAATGTAAACAATTCAAATCAAAACATTTGTTTATAACCGTTTGACAGTTGCTGATTGAAGATGGCGATGCTCATGTG
The DNA here is from genome assembly GCA_023375725.1 of Nephotettix cincticeps. Taxonomy (NCBI): domain Eukaryota; kingdom Metazoa; phylum Arthropoda; class Insecta; order Hemiptera; family Cicadellidae; genus Nephotettix; species Nephotettix cincticeps. The sequence goes on along the minus strand of CM041790.1, from coordinate 26,720,691 downwards.
AATAGAGGTCTTGCATGAATATTTATTTTATGTATAAGTGAAAAATTATCAAATTACTAAACAATTTGTAAAAACTAAAGGGTAAAATAACTGTGCGAAATAAAAGCAAAGAGAAGTATTTCCAAAATCTTTCGTATTTTGACAGAAGACAAATTCGATAGATTGCTTGAAGTTACTGTAACAAATCAATTATTTGGTGTAAATTAAATTTCTCTTTTGCTTTTCAATCCTCATTTTGTTTCTAACAAAATCAGTTTATCACAGGGTAATAATAACTGTATGGATAATTATATACAGTATAAGATCAGCTAAAATAATTGAGGTTAGTCAACTGAACTGAACTGTATGTCATGTATCGTTGCTACACAAGCAAGATATAGGAATAGAAGCAATATTATCAGAGATAAATTATTACAGATCCATCCGATATTTTATGATACTAAAGTCCATGCCGGCCGAATGGAGGTACAGGAAGCCACACAGAGTCCTTAAAATGGCTTTGGGCCGTATACGTCTACTTTTGTTAGTCTCTGACGAAATGAATACATCAAATTATGACAAAATTAATGTAGCCACGTATCAAAATTTATACCCTAAATTATTGCCATTTGGGGAAATCATACAACATTGAAAATTGCTTGGGTATAGTGTAGTCAGCTCTGCCATAAGGAACGCTGAAAGTAGGTATTTTAAGCATGAATAATTGTCATTTGATCATGTGTAGCTATACACCATGTAACCGAGATGATAAAAATTGAATACCTCCAGAATTCGAAAATCCGCCAAATACGGAATCAGATACCCATGGAATTCAATAAGCGCCCAAACTAAGTTAGATGCCTCATCCATTCGCGCCATCGCACATTCAAAGTGGAATTGACAACATAACAACTTAATCGTTGACATAATATCTATGTATCTAATTGGATTTAATAAATTATTATTGTGTTATTTTTTGAAAATACACAATTTATTACTTGAATTATAACTCTAGGTCAATAGGTTACTGAGATAATTGTGTAATTTTAATCTTACAGAGAATAGCTAAAAATCAATAACTCACTTATTTACTTAAATAGCCTACCAAAATTTGGTATGCAAGTCCATCTAATTAAGTTTAATCAATTTTTACATCCATGAAACCCCCAAATTTAATGTGTCTTACAGCGGCAAACCTACCCACGTTCACTGCGTCATCAAAATTAAATAACTTTTTCATACTGCTGCCTGAGTCACCGGTGACTCATGGCAGAGAGGAACGGATTATAACTTTACTATCCGTTCATCTATGCTCATGGGGTGTATATAACTACTTGTGGTATGAGTCACCGGTGGCTCATATTTGCTTCAAACTTTGGCAGGCTCTAGTTTCATAGCGGTTGCACGAGGAGCGCTGTGGGTGGATTTTTTTAGCTTAATTTGAATATTTCCCAACAGATCGCAACATCGTACAGCGAATTATGTCATGAACCACCGGTAACTCATGCCGAAGTGCATTGACCACAGACTATATTGATTTCGTAAGTTTCGTGACCCCATTCTTTCATATTGGTCTCGGTCATGTTTAAATAAACCACCCCTTGTCTATCAGCGCTCGGTCTCATCATATCTATCACCCGTGACAAGTGGGGCTGAGAAGTTACTTATTTGAATGTACAGTATTTGGTTGTGAAAGATGTTTAAGTAGTTTAGTTAAGGATGTTAAAATTTTTTTGAAGAATTGATTATTATTAATTGTTCATGAATAATGCTATTAGAAAAGGGTCAATTCAGTATAAACTCTAAATTGATGTGTGTGAACCCGTCCTGGACATGTTCCTTAGTCAGGATATGTAATAAATATCTGAATAGCCAATGACATCTAAAGGACCCACAATTTACCATGGGATCTGAAACAAATTTTTTCATCTGATTAATGAACTGGTCAAATGATGAACATTGTATTCAATAGTGCGGACATTCATCCACACCAAGGAATGCTATATGGCTTTGGCTGAGGATGCTTCCACAGGCATCACTCATAAATGTCCACAATTTGTGACTGGGAATTCAACGTACCCAAATTTGTTAGAGTTAATATCATCTACATTGTAAGATAATAACCCTAAATGTAAACTAAATAATTACACAATATCTAATTTTAAAATAGTGTACGTACAACAATATTACAATACTGTAGTATATTTCAAATATGACATAGCAGGTAAATATAGTTCATAACTGTATGATTAAAAAAAGATTGATTAAAATAACTCCTGATCTAGTGGATTTTTTTATATTTCGGTTTAATTTATTTATATTTTGTACGAAAACATGCTTATACACTGCAGTTTTAACAACAAAATGCATAAATTTATCTGATTTTATTCTTCTGGACCGAACCCATTTGCTTTCGATAGCACTCCTTCTTCAGCGCATCTGCCCAGACCTCGCAACTGTAAAGGCGAGTTCGAGACAGGCTCACATGTTCCTTAGACATAACTGTTTTTAATTAATAGCCCAACAGTCCATAGCATATCTTGTTCTTGCTAGGAATATGATCTCCCGAAATGAGATTATTAGAAACCTACATGAGATTATTTTCAGAAAATATAAAGCCACAATTTCAATTTCAGAAATGCCAAACTGATAGTAAAAATTTTTACACATAAAATACAAATATTAATGTTATACGCAAAATATTATTACTTTTAATATTATCAGGAAATTAAGTTAAAGACTACATTTTCAATTTCAGGATGGAATGATCAATTTTATCCATTGGGATTGAAGAGGATGTTTTAATCACCAAAATAATTTACTCAGCCAAGCATGATGTTTCAGAAGTATATACATTAGTAAAGGTATGTAAATAAAATTATTTAAGAAAGTTCAATTCTTCTCCGGAGTACACAGAATAAAAAATTAACTAAATAAAAAATTATTTTACCCATCAATTTTAAAAAGACATTGCTTGAAAACACGATTTTAACTTTCAAAATACAAAAATTAGTCTTCTTTTCATAGAAATCAGCCAATCAATAATTAGATCACCTTTAAGCCTACCAATTTTTGAAATTTGGTGGCATGATGGGGACTTTATGCAAAATTTAGCTTGATAATTTCTGCTTCCTGCTTTTAACATTGTATATATTGGAGGAAATTCTTCTTCAGTCAGCTCACTACTTTCATTGGCTAGTTCATTTCTGTTCTTATCAGTGTCAATGGAAGAAACTCTTCTTCAGCTGGCTCACTAATTTCATTTTCAAAATCAACTGGACTTATAGAAACTTCTACATCGTTTTCCCACATTTCAATTAAATCTTCCAACACTTGCAATCTTTGGGGGAAAACCCTGGAAGATGCTTCTGCAGCCAAGGAAGCAACTTTTTGAAATTTTTTTGTAATAAGTTTAAATTTTTCTTGTTGACTTAAAACTCTGTCAATTACAATAATATTTTTGGAAAACGAAGTAGATGTATTTGGAGTTGATTCCTGCAATATGCTGTTGTCAATATAGTAGTACTCAGTCTTGGACATATCTTGTTGTATCTCTTTTAATGTTGACTTCTTCTTTGCCATTCCTTTGAGAGAAGGATCAAGTTTTCTCTGTTTTGGTAGGCACGAAAAAGTCTCCTGCAAGTAATAAAATCCTTTTAGCAAGTAAAAATCAATATATATATATATATGTTAATCTTAAATATATAAAACAAAGTCGTGTTAGTTACACCACTTATAACTCACTTAACTTATAACTTATGACATTAAGTTTCTCCACCAAACAAAATAAAATAGTTTTGGATCCAAAGATTAAAGTTGGCAATAATTTAATAAATAAAGCAAATCAGACAAAATGTTTAGGACTTTTTATTGATCAACATCTATCTATCTTGGGATGAACATGTTAATAAGTACACTAGTGAAAAAAAATGTCATCAGGAATATAAGCACTGTGGCAAATGTCAAAAATAACAGAACTGTTACAGCCTAACTTAACTAACAGTGTTGAAAACAATATATTTTTCTTTAATACATTCACATCTGGCATATGGAATTTGCATATATGGAGCAACCTCAAAACATAATATGGACAGAATTCTGATAAAACAAAATACCCCCGTCGCAGCAGACCTGCGTACTCAGCGAATTTCCAAATCAATAATATAATAATAATATATAACAAGTTTGGTCAAAATCTGCCGATAAACGTGAGAATTATTTGCCTATTCTCAATAAGATTACGTGGGAAGGAGTGTGCAGGTTTACTGCTGTGAGGAACACTGAGAGTAGGCAAACATACCATTCAAACATTTTTATTTTTAACATTCATACCAATTTTCATCAACATCTGTCCATAAATAAAGGTGTTTGCCTATTCTCCATATGATTGACATGGGAAAAGAGTATGCAGGTTTGCTGCCATGATAAACACAAAAACTATGATTTTTAAGCATAAATGGATGAACCTCAATCACATGAAGCTGAATATCAAGTTTTATCCAAAAATATTGGTTAATAAGTAAAATATTAGTTTTTCTTTATCCTCAATAAGACTAACATTAAAGTCTCAAAATACAACGTACTGTGTTTATTAGCGAATTTCCCATAGGGAAGAAGCTATTACCGTAGGTCTCATGGCAAGAGTTAAGCCCGAGACCATGTTATTTTTTCTTCTTTAGCTGCCCAGAGACCAAAAACAATAGTCGTTAAAATTTTTATATTTGTATATATATATATATATATATGTGTGTGTGTGTGTGTGTGTCTGTGAACACGATAACTCTCTTAAAAAAGGTCCGATCGAGACCAAATTTGGTAGAGACGTGTATTCCTACAAATGCTCGGACGAGTTCGTAAACCAGACATATCAGTCAATGGGAACGGGTAGTTTAGGGGGGGGGGTTTGTACCCCAAAATGGGGTTTTTTGCGTTTTTCACATGTAATTTTTAAAAATTTCTAATTTTATATTTCACCATTGGAATCAGCTTAAAAAACTACACAATTAAGTTATTTCACCATTGGAATCAGCTTAAAAAACCACACAATTAAGTTCCCTTAAGTTTTTCTCTATCTTCATCGGATACCGAGGTATAAAAAAATCTAAACACAGTACGTTGTATTTTTGAGGCTCCAATGTTAATCTTATGGAGGATTAAAAAAAATTAATTTTTCACTTATTATCTAATATTTTTGGATAAAACTTGATATTTAGCTTCATGTGGTTGCGATCCATACATTTGTGCTAAAAAATTATAGTTTATGTGTTTATCATGGCAGCAAACCTGCATACTCTTTTCCCATGTTAATCATATGGAGATTAGGCAAACTCCTATATTTATGGACAGATGTTGATGTAAGTTGGTATAAATGTTAAAAATAAAATTTTTGATGGTATAAATGGCTACTTTCAGTGTTCCTCACAGCAGCAAACCTACTCACTCTTTCCCATTTTAATCTTATGGAGAATAGGCAAAAATTCTCATGTTTATGGACAGATTTTGACCAAACTTGTCATATATTATTATTATTATTTTATTGATTTGGAAATTCGCTGAGTACGCAGGTCTGCTGCGACGGGGGTATTTTAATTTCAGGACATGTAATAAAACATATTGTACAACACATCTCTTCTTTATCTGGAGCTACCTTGTCAATTTTTTCATCTGAAAATCTAACCTGATGATAATAACTTATAGAGACAACCTGATTATCTAATAACTGTTGATTACAGTTATTTATTTATAATTCAATATCAATTCAGTGTAAACAGGCGAGGTATAATTCAATGTCAATTAAGTGTAAACAGGCACGGTAGCTAAGTGGTAACGCTCTGGCCCATTAAGTGAAAGGTTTCTGAAACAAAACTAGCAGCGGGCATTATCTGTCAGTTCATGTGCGGTCACTTCTTGTCTAGCCTATGTGACTAATGCCGTTACGGAACCTCACTGTCTTAAATTCACCGCACAGGCCCTAGGCCTATGGTAAGCTCTCATTAGTTTTAAGCTATTATTTCTAATACCACAGTAATCAAAATTACTTAAGAGTACATCACGATCAACACAGTCAAATGCTTTGCTCAGGTCATGGAAGGTGGCCTGTGCAATGCCTCATTCCTCAAAAACATTATTCTGACCAATCAGCAATGGTATTAAAAGTGCCATATTGAGATTCACTTCAATTTTAGTGAATTTCCCATAGGGAAGAAGTTATTACTGTAGTTTCATGGCAAGACTTAAGCCCAAGACCATGTTATTTTTTTGTCTTTAGGTGCCCAGAGGCCAAAAACAATAGTCATTAGAATTTATATATATATATATATTGTTTTATGAATCTTCACTATTAGGGCTACTATTATTATTATTTTGTAAATGAATACCATTGTACCCTTGTATCATTTCATTTTATTTCACACAACATGTTTCGAGAATTATCCCATTTTCAAGTGTGTTCAAAATGTAACCTCTAAATATTTAGAGGTTATTCATTTACAAAATAATATATATACATATACAGATACAGTGAACCCTCTCATAGCAAAAAATCCGGATATGAGAGGGGAATAAAACATCAAAAAATTAAATTTAAAAAAACATAATTTTTGTTGTAATACTAACACTTTATTAATTATCAAAATTTAAAAATTATGATTTTTTCATGAAATTTAAGAGCCTTTTCTTGTTAAATTGGTCCTGACATGGGCAGTCTTTTTGATCTACATTGCGTAAACCACAAAAATAATGCTTCGTTCACTTGCAGGGCTGTTTTCATCATTTTGCACTTTTTCAGTCTGGAACTTGATACCTGATTACAACACCATTTTTCTATTTTTCACAGGATTTTTTCCAGTCACTCACTGTACTAGTTCCCACTCCCATCTCACTTGCTATCTTCTTTGCACTTTCACCCACCTTCAAACGTTTAAATGTGTGAAGTTTTTCCTCCATCGTAATGACAACCTTTTTTCTTTTTCCAACCATAATAACCTACTCCTACCCGAAACTAAAACGAACCGTTACAAGAAATGCTAGGTCACTGAAGCAAAACATGGCGACACTGACGACGGAGGCAGGTATTGTCATTACACACGTGATGCGATGGCTTGGCTATTGGGGTGTGTAGGGACAGGTGGGGTGGGGAGGTTTATTGTTTTGTAAGTCAGTGACCTTGCACCAGATAGCACAGAATACAGACAGTAGCGCTAGAGACTCGGGCAATTGGGACTAGGGTGATTCATCGTTTCCCCACTCCACTTTTGAACATTACCGCTGCCCACATGGCTTCAACCCCACATTCGGCAATCGGCGCGCTACTAACCGGCCTACAAATATCGTTCGCGACTATTGGTTTGACAAACACTGACTTCCTAGAGTAATTTTAAATTTTTGCATTCTTTCAAAATTAAATCCGGATATTGGAGGGTCCGGATATGAGAGGGTTTACTGTATGTGCTGAGGGTTGTGTATGTGTATATATATATATATATATGTGTGTGTGTGTGTGTGTGTGTCTGTGAACGCGATAACTCTCGTACAGTCCGATCGAGCACACAGTCGCA